>MU399531.1:0-216369 GCA_022578845.1 Hypoxylon cercidicola
AAATAAAATTTATTAGTTATTTAATAAAAAAATTAATATTAATTAATAATAATAAAAATTAAATTAAAAAATTAATATAATTATTAAAATAAAATAAAAATATTTATAAAATAATAAAAAAAAATATAAATATAAAATTATATTATTTAATTATATAATATATCGCTTTGTTATATATTATATTTAAAATTATAATAATAATAAATATAATAATAATATTTTAATTAAAAAAATAATAAAAATAAATATAATTAATTAAATTATATATATATATATATATATATATATATATATATAATTTAATTAAAATTAATAATTAAAATATAATTAAAAAATAAATTTAAAAAAAAATAAATAATAATAAATAATAATTATTTAATAATAAAATAAATATTAAATAAATAATAAATAAAATAATTAATAATATTTAAGTTTTTTTTATTATTATAAATTTTTTTTTATATTTATTTTTTAATTAGTTTTTAAAATTTTCGTTTAAATTTTTTAATATTAAATATTTATATTTTTTTAAAAAAAACTTTATAAATTATAAATATTAATAATTTTATAATTAATTTAATATTTAATTTTTTATTATTTTATATTTTAATAATTAATTATATTTAATTTTTTATTATTTTTTTAATTAAAATATTATAATATATAATATTATTATAAATTTTATTTATTAATAATATATATATATATTTTTTATATAAAATATATTATATAATATTTAATTTTTTAATTTTTTTTTAATTATAAACTTTTTTATTTAATTTAAATAAATTTTCGTTTAAATTTAATAATTCCGCTAAGCTTAATTTAAATCAAAACCCCCCGACATAATATCTTTCCTAAAGTCGGGCATACTAAAGAAGTATTAAAAGCGGCTACTACATAGTATCGATCCCTCCGATTTGAGAAAGTGGATGAGGATGGCGCCCGCCAGGCAGTATTACGCCGGCGCCCGGTGCTTACAACATTCCGAGTCTCAAAGCAAGGCTGGATTGTATTTTGCAACCACTTTCTACCTCTTAAACGTCCTAAAGAGCCATCGACTGTACTCACAGGTGCTTAGATGGCGGCACACCGTTCACAGCCCGAGGCCGGGGGCCACGCTGTGGTGTTGACCATCTGCAACCCCAACTCACACACCTTTCTGAACTCCTGGGGCAATACGTGGGGTAGCAATGGTAGCTTCAGTGTCGAGGACCATACCATACTGGAGATCGATAGCAAATCAGGGAAGTATCCCGTGAGCTTCTATGATGTGTACTGGCGGGAGGAGGATCTGACCTCGGTAGAGCGCCAAGCATACAACGACAAAGTGGACAAAGAATTGCACTGCCATTCTACCTAATACCCGAGTATCCTTAAGCTTGAGGCTCGCTGTCCTTACTGCCAGAACAATGTAGCCCTCATTGATTTCAGGGGCAGTATCCGTCGGGTGGAATGCCCGCGGTGCACTCGTTCATTCACACTTGAGCCAGGGCATTTGTTAGAAGCACTGTGCTCCGGGGATAACGTTCATAAAACAAGACTTATAAACGACGTTAGAAACGCCGAACAAATGTTATTATAAAAAGCCTTACAAGTATGCAATGCGTCCTTGAAAGGCAAAGACGATTTTTTTTATATAAACTTAGTATATTATTATCGAAAACACACGCACCAGTTTGGGATAGGTACCCCAAATAAATCTAACCTAAGCTGAATTTAGAAACTACTGACACATGTAGCCAGCTGAAGCCATGCCGTATGATATGCGTTGCTATTGGTCTTCAGCTTCGAGCGAAACCTACTTCTGTTTGTAGCCCGGTGAAAACAATATAGACATCGTCAGTTTCGTCGTTGACAGTAACGCTTTCAGGCGAATCTACACGCCACTTGAAACTGTCCGCCGCGATCAAGTTTAGCCATATAATGACTAGCGCTTCTCCTCCAAGACGGAACCCACAATACAGAGGTTAGCGCGGTGACAACATAGCCCCTGAAAAAAGAGGGAATGAGTTAGGCCTAATCGATCCAACACGTAACATTACCTATGGAAAAGACGGAAAAACGTCTAATGAATAACACCGAAGAATATGACAAATTGCATCAGCTCTCGGCTTATACTTAAAATACTATTAGGTCAAAATGTTCCAAGGACGCTTGATAGAGGTAGTAGCAGGTAGGTATTGATCAGCCCAAGTCTGTCCGGGACAAAGCCTATCTACCTAATCTATGTGGGTTACCAGCCTAGTGTGCGCTCACCGTAACTCCTTGTCTCTACTTGCCCCTTACTTGCCCCCTACCGGGGCCAGGGTGTAAATACTATTCCTTACTTATAACCCAGGCCCACTTTCCCGGCACAAGCCTTTAGCTCTCCGGTAGTTGAAGACAAAACTTGCTTCAGTGTATCCTCATGTCTCTACTTCCATCTACCTTATTTCCTACCGAGATACATAACTACTCAGTCATATCTTACAAGTCGCCAAAATGGTGTGGACGAAAGTATCGGATAACCGTTGGGAACGCGCCGTAAATAGTATAGATGGCTATTTCATGGTCATACAGAACGTCTCTGCCAGCTTGTGTGATGGCCGGGAGCACTATGTGCTGTTCTCCAAGCTCAAGCTGGAAATCACAATTCCAAACGTGGAGTCGACACTTCGATATGCGTGGAAACAGATCCGCTACGAGCAACCCCTAGTGGCCACAACGGTAGAGGGCATGACGATGGTATACGAGGTCCCAGACGAAAAGGCCTTAGAACAGTGGTTGGCCTCGACTTTCATTGTCTCCCAAGCCTCAGACGCCGAGGAGTTGTACCAGTCTGTGCCACCCATCAAGCAAGCAACATTGTACTATCTTCCAAAGTCCTCCGAACTGGTCTTCCGTTGCCAGCATCATGCTGTGGACGGCACTGGCGTACTGCTATTTTGGCATAGATACCTCAGCGCTGTGGCCGACCCCATGAAGGAGATCAAGTTTGGTGACGAGCCGGTCAGACTCGCGCCGTCTGTGGAGGAGGTGCTTGGATACCCGGAGCAGCCAACACAGGCGCAGAGCGAGAAGGCAGCCGCACTGTTTACAAGCTGGGCAGGCAGTATTCCTGGCATCGGACCCGTCTCGCGACTTGGCGAAGCACCATCCGGGAAATGCCGCCATACAGAGCTAGTGTTTCCCACCAAGACGACCGAGGCTCTAACCAACGCCTGTAAGGGGAAGGGAATCACCGTAACTGCTGCTGTTCACGCCGCCTACATCATTGCCCTTACTAGACACGCGGACCCCAAATCGAAACTGGGAGAGTACGTGACAATGGCCAATTTCAACCTCCGACCGTATTTGCCAGAACCATACAACTCTAGCAAGTACGCGATATCCGTTTACTTTACTCCTGTTCCCTACAAAATCGACCTTCCGGTTTCCTATTGGGACGCTGCCAAGTCGCTGCAAGATTATTACCAGTCCACGTTCAAAAACAATACCGAGGCGCTCGAACTCAACGGACACTATGCGCGTATGTGCTGTAGCGTCAGCCAGACTCCCGAGTTCCTTGCTGCGCCGATGTCAAAGGATGCTCTAGTCAGCAGTCTTGGGGTTGTCGAACGCCATATGCAGCAGGAGTACGGAAGCGGAATCAAGGTGAAGGACATCAAGATGGGTTTGGACGTCGTAATGGGCTTTGGCTTCATGTTCGTATACACTTATCGTGACCAGATGAGACTGGTGTACTGCTTCAACGACGGGTTCGAGGAGGCGGAGAACACCAAGAAGTACCTGGAAGAGATTCAGACTATTCTCACTGAAGAGTTGCTAGCCTAGGCTCAAGCCAAGCGTGCCATTGCA
Organism: Hypoxylon cercidicola; assembly: GCA_022578845.1. NCBI lineage: Eukaryota > Fungi > Ascomycota > Sordariomycetes > Xylariales > Hypoxylaceae > Hypoxylon > Hypoxylon cercidicola. Next base: position 3,841 of record MU399531.1, read on the forward strand.
AGACGAGCGAAATCTATGACCCTTTCAGTATCATGCCAAGTTTCCATCTACTTATTGAATTGGTACCCATACCTTCTAGGAGACAGTAAATATAGGATTACAACTACAGTAATCAGATTTTTGCAAGTCGATACAATAGCGTCCCATAATCTAGGTCATCAAAGCCACCACTTATAATCACCGCCGCGAGCTTGAACGCCATCAGTAGTGTTTGCCATTGGTCTTTACACGATAGAGCTCAGTCCATGAGGCATCCCGACTTTTGATATCCGCGTAATGGGCATACAGGCGCTCAAAGCCGGGCCAGTGAGTGTAGCGACTGACAGCGCTGATTTCTGTCCGGTTCCTAAGGTAGCTGTTGAACCAAGTGCAAAGTACGTCGTGGCCTGTGTTGTACTTGGCGGCATATTCAGAGCTGGTGTTCTTAGTTACTGTCGCAACCCAAGTTCTTGATTAAACCCTAGCTGCATGATCGTGCCCAAGAGTGCAAGGTCTGGTTTCGTATGACTTAGGTCCTTTCCTGCCTTTTGACCCTGAGCTAGAATCTCGCCGGTCCCATCCTTGCCGTAATTCATGTAGATGAAGTTATTGATATCACCTCTACCGTCCTCGTATAAGAAGTAGTCTCGGCCCCTGCCGTACATGGTATGGTCCGTGAAGACACTAGCAGCCATTATGGTAGCAATGTTGCAGAGATCCCAGTTATCTCATTGAACGCTTGAGTAGCGAGTTCCTAACACAAGAACTGGTCGTGGAAGTTAGAACGAGGCACTTTACGTTGCAAGAAGCTGGAAATCTGGAATTGAGGGGATAGAAGACATCCACGACCAGACTTTTCATTTGGTCTTGCGAAGCGCTTTCCCAGCCAATGTAGTCGCGCATCAACTCAGATATATTTGTCAATTAATACCCGTAGGTGCCAGCGGCGAGAAACAGATCACGGTTGCCACAGATGGCGGTTAGGGTGGATGACCATGCGTTGAGGATATTCACGACAGCGTCGGCATATTCAGTCGCTCGTTCAACTTGCCAACGAAATGCGAGCCGGTATACAGCACGGAAATCATTGAAAAGCCGGGAGTAATTTTCAGAGTGGATGCCGTCAGATCCTCGATAGAAAGTTCTCTGTAGACTGGGCTGGCAGGTTGGTTGAGCACGGGAGTTTCTTGAAAGTGGCAGCGAGTCCGTGTTCCAAGGTTCGTCGGCATTGTTAACAAGATTCCTGATCCGATTCAAGTTCTCGGTCGTATGCAACAGTCCCGGATGAATGAACTCTGCAACCGTACAGGCCGCATAGGCTAGAGCTAGGAACTTATACGCCACCATTTCTCCTTATTCCCAGGAGGAGATTGAGTGACCCGAGAGCAAAAAGGCTTGAAATTGAGAAATCTAGATCGGTGGTGGGACCTCGACCCGATATACATCCCCTACGCCAGACCCCCTGAATTGTCCCAGTGCTTTTGGAGATTTGCACTAAAAAGCCTCGTGTTCTATTCCTCGCCGGCATCTTCCGGGAGAGTTCGGGGAAAACTTGAATCGTACATTGAATAGGATTCTAACATATCCCAGATGTTTGGCCATTCTCGGAGCTTTCTTTCTTTAGCATCTCCGTCCCGCTCTTAACTGTGTAGATGATACTAATATCTTGTTCGCAATTTGTGACAAGATTCCGCGAAATACTTACCACCCTTTCTTCACACAAGGATAAGCAAGAGGCCGAGTCGCCGCGATGGTCACTTCAAAGTGTAGTCGGAATTAACACGCCGGCTGTCGCACTGTTGTGGCCCACTTTCACACGTGACCCAATTCTACACATGGCTCATAGCTGAGGCGTGGCTTAAGAGTGCTGACCGCATTTGCCAACGCGCCAAATGTAACTCCTTTTACCTTACTCCTCTTTTCAAATGACGCAAACTGCCTAGTCGAAATGGCAGGGCAATTACCAGATCACCCACTCCGGGATCTAACTTATCCTCGTCTAAATCTTAACGATCACACCCTAGACCACAACCTACCCTCTCCTAAACCCCAGCCCGAGAGTGGGTGCCTCCGTCCACCACCTACAACCAATGTTGGTGTCCTCACTGCTCTCCCTCCCGAGTTGTTGCAAGAGATTCTCTCCCAACTTGACCTGTGCAGTCTCATGCACTTTCGACAGGTCAACAGAAGCGCCGTAGACTTGGTCAACTCCTTGACGCAATACAAAGCTATCAACACACATGCGCCGAATGCATTGCGCGGCATCCTAAGTATCGAAACAGGCCGGTGGATTACCTGTAGAACTCTATACGAGAAATTATGTACGCCAGGATGCGAACAGTGTGGCGACTTCGGTGGTTACCTCTATCTTCTCACCTGCAAACGGGTTTGCTTTCTCTGTTTTTCGCGGGACAAGCTATATCTGCCTCTGTCACCCAGACTTGTGAGCTGGAAGTTTGGACTAGATCGCCAGATCATCAACACACTGCCTCGCATGAGAGTCCTACTTGGCACCTACTCGCCAAATGTGAGGAGGGTTTGTGCCCCTTCCGTACTAGTCGACTATGAATCCGCTCTTCATGCCGGCATTTCACATCACGGATCGTTAAGCGCCATGCAGGAATACGTGACGGACATGAAGGTCCAGAAGCTTCACACATACTACAACAGGGTAGCAACAGTGCAGCAATCCGGACCCTCCATTCGCATGCAACGGCCTCAAATACTAGATCCCGTCGATAGACTGTCGGGAAATCCATTTCGATTTGTTGCGATCGTCCACGTACCGTGGCTGAACACATCAATACAAGAGGCGGAATGGGGCTTTCACTGCGTTGGGTGTCGGAAATCCAGCCAGCCGCCTCTACATTACAGACGGAAATTTACGGCTGCCTCGTTTGATGACCATCTAAAACAATTTGGTAATATCCAAGACGGAAAGTATCACGTATCCTGAATTTGGAAAAGAATTGGAAGTGATCACTGGGTACATGAGGCTGCCCGAGGCTGGCCAACGTCCTCCAAATGACCGACAACCTGCCCAGGGCAACGTCGCTCCTCTCTTTCCTCGCTGCCTCTTTCTATCCCAAACCTTACCGCAATCCAACCCTGATTAGCGATGCATCTCGTCCTTCCCTTGCTTCACCATATGCCTCGAACACATGTGCGATGAGTCTTCCAGTCGAATTTGAGTAACCGGGGTACACTTGACATTCGTACCCCGTCTCTGGTCGCATTGGTGAAATTCCTCAAACTTCTTGCAGCCACATGAGTAAAGGCGATAATCCTGCTGGCACATTTTGCCTCAAGGCGCCGTTAGTTAATTTACAATGATACTGCAAGCTTTCGAATACTCACAAGGGTCGAGGTTAAAAAGTCGTCTTATATGTTGGTTGAATGCGGAAAGGTTGGAGCGCTGTCGGTTCGAACAGGATATTGAAAGTATGGGGAAAGCTTGTTTGCATATCGAGATGGATGTAGGGAGCAGAGAAATTATAAGATGTAGCGAAACTGCAAGTATTTCTACCTACTCGCACTGCCCATCTTGAAACTGGGTTCCAACTACTTTGGCCACTTCAAGCTTCTTGTCCACAAGCGCGCGTTACTCCTGTTATACCCTTGTCCCATTCCAGGTAGATACATTTAACGCCGAGTGCTTCTTGGTGTTTCGTCTTGCGGGAACAGTCACTCAGCTCGATGGTGAAGGATCCTTGATCAAGGTCGGATCACAAAGTGGAAGGTTAATACCCCAAGGCCAAGCGCTTCATAGTGTGGCGGTGACTACCCCCATTCCTCAAAGTGACTTAAAGTTAGAGGCCAATACCTCAAAAAAGGCGCCCAGATGTTAGATGCTACGCAGCCGTGGTGTTGGTGGTGGTTATGAAAGTGAAGTTTCAAGGTGAGACCTAACAGGGCGCAGTCGTCGTGGCGCTTGGCCTTTTGCTCCGTGGCGTGGAAGCGCGCTAAACCTAAGTGGTAATTACCACGGTCTCACGTTACCACGGGCTCACGACGCACAAACGCTAGGGGGCTAGCCGCCCATGGAGTAAAAGGGCCTGAGCTTGCTGAGACAACTGGCGACACAACATCAAATGATATATCTCCGTGCACGAAAAGCCTCCAGGATTGCACATAGTTCAATTAATCCACATCCAGTTCACTCTCCTCCCGCAATGGCGGCCCACGCTCCCAACATTCTGGTGCTTCAGGCAAGCGTTGATCCAGAAACAGAAAGTGAATTTCGCGTGCTGGTCGATAACAAATTCGTCAAATATATTAGTATCGATCCTGGTGTATACGGCATCGATGATATGTGCTTCGGGCCTTCTCTTATTTCCCTATTGCCACCTCTTCCGCCTGGCGATTGGAACAAAGGCCGTATCTCGCGAGAGCTCAAAACCGGAGACATTTACTTTTCTGACATCTCGAAAACACGTCTCCTAGGAATCACGAAGACGTGGCATCCTATTCAAATCGACCACCTAAAGCTTCGTGATGAACGAAAGCTACGCTCTAACGTCTACGAGGTTACTCATCCCGGCTTCAGTTCTACGATCATCGCGAAATTTGCGCGGTTCGAGTGGGAGGTACATCAGCTGCAAGCGGAGACGGCGGCATACGAATGGATAGAAGGTCAACAAGTTGGTCCTGATTTTCTTGGCCACTTGACTGAGGATGGGAGGGTTATTGGGTTCCTCATGTCCCGCATCACCGACTGCCGTCACGCCACGCCGGAGGACTTTCCCCTGTGCCACTCGGTTTTGACAAGATTGCACAAGTTACGGATCAAGCACGGGGACATTAACAAGCATAACTTTCTCATTCATGATGGGAAGGCAACCCTCATCGATTTTGATAATGCCTCGCGGCCGGCTAGCGATGATGAGCTGGAAGCCGAGCTTCATGAACTGCAGAACCAGTTGCGGGATGCGTCTGGGAGAGGAGGACAAGTTGTTGAAAGCGGTCCAAGTTGAGGTTTCTTGGTCTATTTTGTCAGGAGGCCCATCTTCGAACCGGATTACTTGGTTTGTCCTGATATGCACCATGTACAATAAGTAGCTGGGCTCGGGACAAGCCTTAAGAGATAACATCCTTTCCATCACTACTTAGGTAGCTTATGTTTTCTGGAGCTTGCCGATGATTTCGAGTAGGGCAACGGATTCCCCCCTAGCCTAAAGACGGCACTCTTGGCAGTGTTTTGCTGGATACCTGGTAGTGGTCAATTTTGATATTTCCCCAGATCCGCAGCAGCGTAGTTGCGAGATCGTCGAAGCGAATCAACTCAGCAAAAGGACCCGAAAGGTATGCGGTGGTATCTTTGTATATATTGGGGTTAATCAAAACCTCTTTTTCCCTATTTGGATTTATCTCCCTAGCCTTAAGCAGCCTTTTACAGAAGGGTATAGTTACTCGTCTTCTCCCCCGCTTACATTGTAGTACTCTTATTGTCTTTTTCACCCCCCTCCCACTGCACGAAAGTAGCAATAGGGGGATGTACTTGGGGTAGTCAACGGGGATATCATTTCCCTTATAGTATACCTATTTGACCACAAAACTCTGGACTTAATTAAGCTTACCACTGCTATAAGGAATGAGCCAGAGAAATACCTATCTACTTGGTACGCATATTTCTCTGAAATAAGGAACGAGCGTCCTATACCACACAAGCTCCGTTTCTCGGTCATCATATCTCTGGGGCTTCATCAGTCTGTCCCGGCGTATATGACATGTCAGCGTCAGCATAACAGAGGTCAAAATCATGTCAACTTAAACTCAGCATCCGCTTATCGTACCGTATCCAACCCCAGCTCCCTGATGAGAAAATCCGCAGCTTTTTTCATTACGCTGAAGTCGAAACAGCCATTCTTCTAATACCAGCAGTGGCATCATCTTTTACATTCGGTCATCGCACATAATAGTCTAGGGTCACATGGGCAGCATGATCTTCCAAGGTTTTAGCCTTTCAGGCTCTGAGTCCTGTGCCGGGGAGGTAGCAGTATGTGTCCGGATAGGGGCTTTGGATTAAAAGACGAAGGACCTCGGTGCCCATGTGATTGTGTAGTCCCTTGATATGAGATTCACAGCTCCTTCGGCAACAACGTCATTGTTTCTGCGCTTTTTGGTTTACGTCGAATAACCATAACCTTCAAGTCTGGAAGCATATAGCCAAAGGCTGATAGAATATAATAATCGTAGAAACAAAACAAGCTACAAACTATTTAGGTGTAGTAACCAACACGCAGTCTTCGCATTCTTCCGTGTATTTCCATACCTTCAAGATCTTGAAGCCGGCGTCGTCCAGTAGAATCTGCCATTCTGTCTCTGATCTTTCCATAGCTGCTAAACAAGTGATCATCGCAATATCCAACTGAGTGGCTCTCCAGGGGGCGCCTTGCTCCGACAGAACCATCTCATCGATCAGAAGTACGGAGTCTTCAGTCATAGCAACCTTGATATTCTGGAGAATCTCCTTACACTTATGATTTGGCCAATCGTGAAGGATATTTCGGAGATAATATGCACGGGCACCTGCGATGTTACATGTTAAAATCGGTCAAATTGAAATCGACTTTGCACAATACCTTTGATAGGCTGAGGGGTGAAGAAATCGTACGGCTGTACTTCAATACCCTCAAATCCCGGTAAGGGACTTGCTTTTACCTGGGCAATGATGTGTGGTTGGTCTTGAAGAATGATGCGACCAGGAAGTCTAGGAAACCTTTGCTTCAAAGCAACGCATTGATGGCCACTTGCACCTCCCACGTCCACAAATAAAGGAGTCGACGGGGATGTGTCTTGGGCAAACTCTCGCTCGAAATCTATTACATCCAGGAATATGGGTAGGCCGTCTCGTTGAGAAGCCATCCACGGAAGGAAATATCCGAAGTGCTCTGGATGACTTTGCAGCCAAGGGAAAGGAGACAAGTCCGTATGGTGGCCGAGGTGCCAAGGGCAGTGATTCGGATCGGTAGGATTGGCGTATCCAGTCTCGCGGAGAAACTGGGGAAATGCCATGAACGACGGAGATATCATCTCAAAGCTTTGGGTTATTATATCAGAAACATGTCTGCGTAAGCCATAACTTAAGTACTTAGATACTTACAAATAACTAACACCAGACCGGCCGGCATCTGATGCTAAGGCTGTAGTGACGTTATTGGAACAGTATTCGTCGTTACCTGGCTGTGATACCATGCCGTACGATTGGTAGTATCGCAGAAGCCGCTCTAGGTTCAATTAGCCTGTAGCCTGAAAGGTTAAGTCTTCAGACCTACTCATCAGAGAAGATTCTACACTCGTTCTATGTGCAAGCTCGGCATTCGTGAACACACGTCCATCAGCTCCAGCCAGGACCTGAAAAAGCTGTGTCTCGATTCCGATGCGAGCAAGGACAAGTTGCAATGGCTTGCCAAAGTATTAGCCTTTGTTTCTTACTTATCAAACCTAGGTAGGTAGGTACTCTAGAGCACCTAATTGCGTGTATTATTTGAACGGAAACTTACAGTGTTGTTGATTCGGTGAACGGTATCTCCTGGTGCCTCCATTGACAAGGACAGCCTACGTCCGGCTTCGCGCAACCTACGGCGCAGGGCATCATCTTCTAAGTCAAAGATTGCCTGTGGACCTTTGATGATAGCCTCGATTTTCTCAATTAATGCCTCAGCTTCGCTTTTTGTGGGTGCCATCTTGGAAGATGCCAACTCTGCTGGGGCCATGTTAAATGAAGACAGATGTACTAGACGAATAGGTTTCTTTGGTCAAATGGAGGAAGTTATATGAGCAGGTTCAACGAAGCAGAGAAGGCCATTTGAATACCATATTTAGCCGAATAGGTGAGTTACGGCCTAACCAAGTATCTACCCCTTACTATATTTAGCAAGACATATACGAGTCACTGCACCATGATATCCAGTTTCAGTGGTTAGATGCTACATGTGGCACAATAAATGGCGTGTCTCAACCAAAAAATGAAGGAGCTTCGGCCAATTAGATCAACATGGACAGATGTGTTGGTGCAGAGGTTCTAACTACAACAGGCCAACATCGAGGGCTGATGTTGGTTGGAGGTTCCAAATTGATAGCAGAGGAATGTGCAACCAACATATGCGCACGCATGGCCCCTGGAAGTCTGCTATCCGCTAACAACGCCATATCTACAGGTAGAATATGTCATAGATGATATAGGCAAAGCGCAGCAAAGTCAACCCTAACACTGGTTCTATGAAAGATCAGGTGACTGCGCAGCCGGGACGAGTTTTATGTGTATTTGAGCCGTGAAGCAGAAATAGGGCCTGATCAGTTTTGTCATATCGGGGGTGCCAAAAGGAAATCATGTCCTTCAGTCATTGTTGACAAGCTCTGCATTCAGGTACCTAACCCATTGTATTTATTTGGGCACCTAGGGAAGACCGCTTCAAATGAAACGAGCACTAATACAATTCGGAATATGGAATATTCAGAGAAGCGATTGTTTTCCTGTTTTCCAACTACATAACTTCCTACATACCGGGTACGTTCCTACTTTGCGTTGACGAGAGAGAAAAGGGGGCAGAAAAGTGGAGAGGGGAAAAGAAACATGTCTCCATCTAACGACTCCAAGCTTTGTGCTCGCTTTTGTCTTGTGATCAAGTCGAAGAGGTTCTGAGCGCCTTGGAATCATCGAGTACCACCTAATCATTCCCATCACCCCTTTCCACGGGCGCTTCGTTTGCATCGAGCTGGTTGTCTGCCAGTTGGAATGACAGTCCGGTACTCTCCGACGGTCTTTCTAGGTGTGCTTCCTTTGAATGGCCTAAATTTGCCAATCTTCTGCGCTTCGAGTTTCGATCATTCCTTACAAAGAACGGCTCGGTAGGCGCATTTGAAACTGACGTCTGTGAAGACCCAGACTCACGCCTAGTTTCAAAACTCTCGATAACCTGCAGCCACTCGTCTCCAAATAGCTTGGCCTCCCTTTCGCCGACTCCATAAGTCTCCAAGAGCTTAATCTTGCTAATTGATCCATCTCTGGAGAGTCTCATCAAGGCCACGTTCGAAACTACGGCGGGATACGAGACGTTCTTGGCAATGGAAGCCGACTTGCGGAGCGACAAGAGCTTCTGATAGCGTAAGACTGATGTTTTGCCAAAGATATACTCGGTGCCAATGACAGGTATACTTGGAGACACATCTTGTGTCGGCTCGAACTGAACAGGACGTATTGAACCCCAATCAAAAGGCAGGTACGATTCAGCCAACTTCGGGAGTGGTAGAACCGGTATCATCTTCAAACGCTTCGCATTCATGCAATGGAATAGCATGTAGCCGGCGTATGCGTCGTTCGCGGCATATGTTCTCTGTTCTTCATTCAAGGGTTTGCTCCAGTCGCTTTGCCGAACCGCGTCTTTCTGGAGAGGTAAACCAAGATGAAGCCTGACTTGGTCTGCCAGTTTCCATAGTCGAGTTGTGACGAACTTTTGGCCCCGCGACCCGTAGCAGACTAGACTGTGCAAGTGGCTCAATTCAAAGGCACCTCGAGGTTGTAGTCCAAAATTTTCCTTGAGTCTCTTGAAGTCTGCACTCAATATAGCTACCCCAACCTTAAGGATAGCTGGGGACTCGATGATGCGGCGTAGAGAAGGCGCAATGATCTCTTCGCTAGTCTTGCCGTCGTGGAGTGCGATATGGAACAAGGCGATCCTACTCTCACAGGCAATCTGTATGAGTGCAACTTTTTCTTGGAGTCTCGTGCGCGTGTCGGCATCCATAGGCCATTCCATATCGAAGCCTAGCACGGGTTCCTTGAGGAAGGTCTGTGCGATGCTCTCCGAGAGGGCCGAGGAGTCACTGTACAATATCTCGATGGCTTGATTGTCGGGACCGCGGTAGTAAATGTGATTCCACCATTCCTGGCCCATCGGCGGGTTTGTTATGCTGTAAGACAGAGGCCATTGGGGAACGTCCTTATTGAACGAAGCGGTGGGTTTCCAAATGCCGTCCTCCATGACGAATATTTCATTGAATTGCTGTCGCAGGGAAAACAAGATGAGATATGTTTAGTTTTTCTAGACTTGGAAGCGAACGGCAGGCGGGCTAAAAGCCTAGATGGTAGAATCAGAGCTCACCACCAAAGGTGGATGCTACCGTGATAGTTGATGAACCCTGATGTTGAAGAAGAAAAAAGAAGAGAAGAGAAGGCGATATTTCGAAGACCAGTACCTATCTGCTGATATCCGGGGCCTCGCCACCTGCAGGCCCCCCTGTCCAAGGCGTATCTCAAATAGGAACATCCTATGGAGGTTGCTTCATACATAGAAGACGAAATGCTGCCCAGGTGTACCAGGTGAGCTTGGATTTAAGATAAACAAAACTAGGCATACGTAGATGATGACTCAGTCTCAAGGGATTCAGCAGCTTCAACGTATGTTAATGAGCAGCGACCCACTTTCGTCGCTGATCATATCCCCGAAATACAGGTTTCTCATCACCGTTGATCTGGAGCTTCTAGTCCCGTGCCTTCCGCTCCTCGTCGTCGATAAGCAAGGTATTCACGCGCCTTGGCCTGCACAAGAGTTGTGCGAGGCTTGCGAGTCGCCTCGTACCGATCTAGCGCGCTCTTATGTCCATGTACAGGGCCAAGCACTGCCATAGCGCGGTGGCATCCTCGAAAGACTGAGCTGTGCCCTGAACGAGATACGGAAGCAGCACGGCTTTACCGGAGGGGTGCGACAAGTCGGGAAGATCACAGAGGCGCTACTTCATGAAGTCTCCTGTAAGTGCGCACAATTTCTGCACCCGAGGCTCCCATTGAGCAAAACGGTTGCAGAGCTCGCGGTTGTCTCCCTTGATTACCCACACCTCGTCCGTCGTCTCGTTGTGTGATGTTGTGCATACGACGATATTGTACAATTCGCCGGTCTGAATGGGATAGCTGACCAGATGGGCATCCGAACCGCACCAATTAATTGTACAGAGATCCTCTATTAGGTCTACTAGGTCGGGCTCCGCGAGCGGTTTCTCTCCCGGGATAAAAATGCGATATGCCACGTCTCCTGTGTCGCGGGGAATATCAGGTTAGCCTGTAAGCAATGGTCGCTTGATACCATCGGCACCGATGACGAGAATGTTGAGTGATCTCCATGCTTGAGGCATCTTGATGGTAACTGAATAACTGAAGTCTTAGATACATCTCTATGCCTGTAGAGGTGTTCGAGGTTATGCTACAGTGCCGATTATCATATCATCTGAGATCGTCTGCTTGATAAGAGGTATACCCAATGACGTGGTAGAGTCGTTAGGCATGAACAATCACGGATACCGGTCTGACGCGACAACTTCGATCCCAGTTCGCAAGCGAAACAGATGTTATAATCCCGGAGCCCAGCCTTTCTGCAGCTAGTCAGGCCAATAGAGCATTGTTCATCCCCACACACACTATTTCGAACCTGCGCCACTGCGCCAGCTCGGATACATACATGACTCCGTAGGGTGGATCAACCCCGGATCTTCCCCGCAACCCCAGATACTGTTGCTTCTTGGCCCTGGAGCTAGTCCTACTAGTTCGCGACGCCTTGGCTGAGAAATTCGGTAGCCTCGAGTTCGACCTTGTTTCTAAGATCAGAGATGAGACTCCTTCAGGAGTATCTATCTTAGATATCAAGCATGCTGAGGTCTTTTATTTGAATTTTCTCATTTTATCGGTTCACCTGGACAGCAAACACGCGCCGAGTTCTCGGTTGGCCGCCTGTCATCATGGCCGCAAGTCTAGAGGGACCCCGTCACCCCTCTCGCGAGCCGTCCAAGCTCGAGAAACAAAATCCGATTCACGTAGAGACGCCTACCGAGGAGAATACCGTCGAAGCCAAAAAAGGTCTTGCCGAAGGTCGATTAGCAGATCATTCCTACGCTCCAATTCCTCTACATGCTGACTTTTCTCGATCGAGTCGACATTGGAAATTTGAGGCTATGTAATATGGAGCGCGACCTCAAGATGCCAGGCTATGATTGCAACATCGTCGTGCTTAGTCAGTTGAAGTCCTCAGATAATCTTATTCATGGCTGCTGACTCTTATCAAGTCTTTGATGCCCCGTACATCATTCTTGAGCTTCCATCAAACTACTTCTTTAAGGAAGTTCATGAGCATAATCGTTATGGGATGGGAATGAACGCTACTCCGTATTTATCCTTACCGTTCGATCTGGCCTCATATCTTATATCAATATACGAACCGACTCTCAAGTAACTGTTACTTTTGCCGGTTTCTGTCAAAGCTTCGCCGGCCTCCTCGTTACTCGAGTGTTCGTCGGAATTTTCGAGGCTGGAATGTTTCCGGGCTGTATGTACTTGATATCCGGGTAGGTCCAGATCGTCTCTATGTACCTGCCCATGAAATCTGAACTCTGGCACCCTGTCTCGTCTTCCTTCAGTCCCTGACATGAGACTGCAGGTGGTACCGCCGACACGAACTTGTCCTACGTATGGCCTTCTTCTTCGTCACCAACGACATTGTCGGAACAATATCGGGATTGCTCGGTGCTGGTTGAGTGTCTCTCGATGGAGTGCACGGCTACTCCGGATGGCGGTGGATCTTCTTCATTGAGGGCAGCGTGACGTGTATAGCCGCAGTGCTCGCTTGGTTTTTCATGCCCCGTTTTTGGAGGAGAGCACATTCTTAACCCCAGCGGAGAAGGCATGGCTGCTTATGTGTTTAAAGACTGACAACGGTGGCATGTCCCACGAAAAGATGACTGTCAACAAAGTCGCCGAGTCCCTGAAGGACTGGAAGGCTCTTACATCTGATAGCATATGCCCGAACACCCACCACGGTAAAATGAGGAATATATTCCAGTGGTATTCACAGCAACCCCGGCATGAGTATGCGTCCCGTATTCGTAATAACCTTCCACAATAAGTAGAGGAGAGGTACTCACGCATGCCCGGGCGGGGTGGGACAATTTCGACGTCGGAATCATCCATACCACTGGGTCGTCCTAGGCTAGTAGCTAGAAACTGTTCGAATCCGTAGAACGTACAGAAAATTCTCTTTCGAATTTCTCTTTCTATTGGTGTGAAAGCCGACCCGATGCAGCCCAAGTGCGAAGGCCAGCCTGGTAGCTGTTCCCACTAGATTCCAAGTAGCGTTCCGTTCGTTGGTATTATGAAGGAACAGGCTCAGGAGAAGCAGTGCCCTAAGATTATAGAGTGTACATTTGCTAATGAGATGTGGCAGCAAAGACCTAGCATACGATACACAATGCCGTCTAAGGGCGTTGTGGTCGAGATTATTTCCGCCGATGGTCATACTTCCCAATACAAGGATCATGTGAATACATGTGAGCAGCCGTAGGTCAGACTCTCTGTCTTGGTGTGGCTGATTTCCGCGATAGCGCAGCATCCGCGTTTGCGCCCCGTAGTCACCTTCAAATTTCCCACGGTGAAATAGCACGAAGTCATCGTGGACATTTTGGAAGAATGATTGCATCAGTTTGTCCTGTAGATCCGGTGCGGGTGACCATCTCCAATGTTCCCCTATATCCGCTGATGATTTCCGGGTAGAGTCGCTTTCCAGAGAAGCAATACTCCCGGGCGACCGCTGATCGCTCGTGGCTGTGATAGAGATATCGTCATTGTTCTTCGAGTCTAGACCATCTTCTGGAGACTCTTCGGCTTCGAGTGCCTGTGCCCCGTCGTCTTCGGTGAACCTTGAGACGGCACTAGGAGGTATCAGAGATTGGGCACCTGATCTCTGCTCCCTTGAAATCAAGAGTCGGCGGAGCTGGCCCAGAAACTAGCCACCAGACGGCCCGACATAGTGCTCCTTACCAGATGCGTCGCTCACGAGAGATACGGCCCCATCTCTACCTACAGATGGCAGATTCTCGGCGCAAGGTGTCGCACTTGAATGTGTAATATGGTTTGAAGCAGGCGATAACGGGACATCTCACTCGTTAGAATCTGATGATTGTGCTACTCATAGAGCATCGTCTATCTTAACTGGTAATTCCGCATTCTGAGATAAGTCTGGCAGGAAGCGTAAAGGTGCATGGTATGTCCTGAGCCAAACATGCGGCGCAGCGATTAATTTCACCGGGTGCCAGATTACATCTACAGCGTTTCTAATACATTCGTTAGCTGATTTGTAATCGACTTTGATGTTTCTCATACCTTCCGACAGAGATCGCAGCTTTGGATACCACGCTTCCTTGACCCTCAGGCACGCGACGTGCGTATCACTTAGCTTCTGCGCTTCTATTCGAGCTACCAAGAATTCTCATGGCGGATGGAGATTTCCTTGGAGATATCGGATTGCTTATTCCTGGACAGGATTAATACAACCTTTTTGTACAACGCTTAAGTGCCCCGTTACCCCGCTGGGGCTGGGGAACCATGACACTGCATTTAATGATTCACGTGCCAAGAGATAGAAAACGACTGACATATCACACTTCTATATTTATCTACCTACCTACCTAGCATCTAGCTCAACAGCTATTCTCTAAAGATTGTATTCACCTACCTTCGGAAACATGTCGACTACTTCGTCACTATCTTTGCCGTCTTCACGCATCCTCTCGTACGCTCTGACACCGGTGCCGTCCAAGCCCAACGCGCCGGTCGTCCTCCTATCCAACTCTCTCGCCACGCCATTCTCATCGTGGCAAGCTGTTATTCCCAAGCTCACCTCTAAGGGCTTGAGCGTGTTGCGATATGATCCGCCGGGCCATGGAGGCTCTACGGCCCCAGCAGACCTCTCCTCAACCACATTCGACAGTCTAGCTGAGGATGTCCGTGCGCTTCTCGACCATCTTTCCGTTGAGCGATTGCACGCATGGATTGGCGTTAGCATGGGTGCCGCGACCGGTATAGTATTTGCCGCCAAGTATCCTCACATTATTCAGAGACTAGTCGTGTGCGATACGATTTCGTGCTCCCCTGTCAACGTCGGAATGGACGATATATTTGGCCCGAGGGTCGCGGCCGCTCGTGGGGCAGGCAAGATGGACGGAATCGTTGATGGCACACTCGAGCGTTGGCTTGGCCATGCCTGGATGGACGCTCACCCAGATGAGACCAGCAGCCTACGACAGATGATGTTAACCACGACAATAGACGGCTTCGAGACGTGCTGCGCCGCTCTTCGGAGTCGTACTTTTGATCTACGACCAAAAACCGAAGCAGCCGGCCAAGGCGTCGACGAAGCTCTGTTTATCGTTGGAGAGAAAGATGCAAACTTGCCCGAGGCTATGCAAGAGCTACGACAAGGCGTCGAGCGAGGATTGAAAAAGAAGAATGCGAGCGCTACGGTGGATTTCCACGTTGTCAAAAATGCCGGACACGTATGCTACATTGATGGATTTGATGATTTCATTGCTACCGTGACTGAGTTTCTTGTATAAGGAACTGTCACGTTCTGCAATATCATTACAGTTATGTTGGGGAAGAAATAGAGACGGCAATTAAAGTTCTATTCTCCTTAATAAGTACTTCAAAGCCTGCTTGATCCGTACCGTGCTTCCTCTAGGAGATGGGGCCTCAAGTCTTTCAATGTAGCAGAACCTGACATGGCCATGCACTCTCGAAACTCGTCCAGTATCTTCAGCCATCCTCGGCAGCATTGCAATAATAAATTTTCAGAGTTTTTGCCAGCCCTTGTCAGCTGAAAAATATGCTACCAGGTAGGTATTAATATTTAGCGGGCAAGGGTGCTATAGTAATTTTCATGTAAGGAGCTTAGGCGATATAGATAGCACTAAAATTGTAAAGGGGTTAGTGGATACGGGCTATTATCACTACCTACCTCCTGGCGACTGTCCTGCCGGCTGCCAGCTGAAAGGTTCAGAAACCCCTCCATCTCAGCGGACTAGCTAGATCGACGGAGATTGCAAAGTAGACGACGTAAGACCCCTCAAACACTATCAAGGACAACTTCAATCAGGGCAGAGCGCACCGCCGTTCTTCTCTAACGACCTGGATCCCTCTCCTGCACGCATCGTCGACTTCGTTGGCTTTTGCCACGACCTGCCACTATGCATCTCCTGCGCCCTCGGTAATCTCGCCAAACCCTGGGGACGGAGTAGTAGAGGTCATGACTCTATCGCATAGTCTACCTTCCATCTGGCTATTATGAGTCGCATCCGGATTAAGTCTTAAGAAGGCGTTCTTGGGCGCGGCCCATCCCTCATTATTCCGTATGGTCGTGAGAAAAAGCGTGTCGTATTTCTTGGCCAACCAGTACGCACAGCTAGACACGCCAAAGAGCCAAGTCCCATCGCCAGTAAACGCAACAACCAGATCGCCAGATCGTCCAGAAGCCTGCAGAGCGAGTAAAGCGCCGACAGCCGCGCCAGAATACCATCCTAACGATCATCCGCCGCTACCAATTAGTGAGAGAAGGAGATCGTGACGGAGATTATTGGCGACATTTCCCAAGTTCGTTGTCACGACTTCGAGATACCCCAGCAGACATGCGCGTGGTATATCTTGACGAGAGCACATGAAATACGGTACCGTCACTCCTCCATCTCCCTTAAACTCATCGGTACTTCGTAACTTATTACTTCGCTGTACAGAACGTTCCTGCAAACAGTTTCTTCGTTCTTCGATGCGAGACCTGGCTTCGGTCTGATGGAACATGGCATTGGCTCCTACAGAAGCGACGAGCTGCTCTAATGCCAATGGCGAGTCACACTTCCATCTCTGTTCGCAGGGTATGGCCCACAGTGTTGTCCCTTCCTTCAGCGGATTATGGTCGAGGTGGAAGATTCGTGCCTTTGGTGGGGGCCTACTTTGCGCTGGAATCCAAGGGACATCGGCGTCGATAACAAGCACTACATCCGCTTCAGCCAGTGCGGGTAACTGGCCGTCGCCATTCCATTGGTGGCCTTGATGGAGAAAGGATGGAGAGAAATTACTATATATCCGTGCATTTTCGTGTACTGGTATGGATAAAACTTTTGCAAGAGCCTTCGGCGCCTCGAACCCTCTGGCGAAGCAGCCGCAATAGCTAGTCACGATCAGGGGTCGATCTGCCTCTGGAAGGATGCACGCCAACTCGTCCAGGGCTGTCGCGGACAATCTTACCAGCTCAACAGCCATGTTTTTGCTGTAGTCTCGTAGCGAATCCACCTGCGTTTCGGCCTCTTCGAATTCTTCGCAAAGTATTTCCCTACTCGCGACCAGATACGTCGGGCCTTGAGGATTGCCCACGGCGAACTGTAAAGCGCGCAAGACAATCTGTGCGGCGTTATGAGGTCTGCGGATCTCATGCTCGTAGCGCTTATATTGGCGGACGATCGCTCTTTGATCTGGTACGTCCTGTATCCAGTGGATATACTCATTCCTACTGCCGGCGAACTCACCACCCATAGTCTGAGGTACTACTCCTGCGAGCACCAGAGCAGGTGTGCGTCCTTTCGAGACGTCATGGATCGCACCGGCAAGGCCTTGGGTACCGCATTCGACGTGGACGAGCACAGCGGCCGGTCGTCCTGTAATCTGCGCAAACCTAGAAGCCGCCGAGAGAGCATTCATCTCGTTTGGAGATGTAAATAGTTGAAGGTCCTTGTGCGATTGGGATGCCGTGAAACACCCCAAGGTGCGTCATTTCAACTTCACCGGGAGCGATCGTGTAGGAAGGATCATCGCTGGTTGGGCTGCAACATGCCTGAAGCGGTTCGTTCTCGAATTGGGAGGCATGGCTCCCGTGATAGTTCTCAACGATGCAAATCTTGATGACGCGGTCGAGGCTGTCGTGTTTGGGGCTCTGGCGAATGCAGGGCAAATTTGCATGTCAACGGAACGAGTACTTGTCCATAGTTCCGTAGGGGACAAGTTCAAAGGAGCTCTCCTACGGCGAACCGAGGACATCAAGGTCGAAAACCACGAGGAAGATCCCGAGATATCAGTCCCGGGTCTGTTCATCCCGCTTCCGCCAAACGACATCTTCCACAGAGAGTTTTGGGCCTCTCATCTGCCTATACACATTCGATACCGATGAAGAAGCTATCAGGCTTGCTAATGGCAACGATTTTGACCTGTGTGCTGCCTGCCGTCTTCTCACGAGATATGATGCGAACTCTCGACATCGCACGCCGGGTTCGACTGGAAGCTGTCACATATCGAGGCTACTCTGGAGGTCTATGGATTTACCGAACCTAAGATACGCTTTTTAGGCAGTTTTTAAAGATAGTGCATCATCATTTTCGAGGTGAATAGAACAGATCGTCATTTGAAGAGTCTTGACTCTGTAGGGGTGGCAGCAGCTACGCGCAGAGGCCAACTTGTAGTCTCTGCGTCTAGGTCACTTTAGCGAACACGTTTGACGCGTCTAATTCGTTTGAGCGAGCCGTACAGCACCTAGGTCTCTTCGGTTACCTTGTTAATGTGAGTCTGTCTCTGAAAGAACACTTGCATCTTGTTACACCGCCTTCAGGCCCCAGGGCTGTTTGGATGGCAGAACGGTTTGCTAAGTGGAAGGAACTGTCAAGGCAGGTGCATCCAAATTTTATCTAACTCTTTACCTGTGGCTCCATGTCGTTAATCCCTTCTACCCTTTGAAATAAAAAATACACAGACAATTGCCAGACAGATTATCTCGTTACGCTTCTCTGCCTGGTTTGATCTCGCTACATTAAAATCAGAGTACTTCATCCTCCGTCTATCATTTCCTACGCCACGATGCGAAAGGAAATCATTCAGCACACCAAGATGACGAGCGATCTCGCGGGACATCTGACAAAAAGTCTTCTAGATATTGTCGATTCCCTTCGATCCCACGGCGTCAGTCACTATGTTGATCTACCACAGATTATTGTGTGCGGCAGCCAATCTTCAGGCAAGAGCTCAACCCTCGAATCCATCTCTGGCATTGCCTTCCCGACTGCAGAAGGCCTCTGTACCCGCTTTGCCACCGAATTGATCCTCCGTCGAGGTGACAAACCTGAGATCAAAGTCCATATCCAGCCGAGTGTCAACAGAAGCAACGAAGAACGTGCCCGCTTGTCGGCTTTTGCTGGAAATGCGAAGGATCAAGATGACTTTCCTAGGGTCGTCGAAGCTGCCAAGGAAGCCATGGGCTTGACTGGCTCCGAGGGAGCAAAGATTTTCAGCACCGATGTGTTACGCATCGAAAGCACGTCGCCGTCAGCACCCAATCTGACACTGGTCGATTTGCCAGGCTTGTTCGGTGCGTCTGACAAGAATCAGTCAGACGACGATGCCGCGCTGGTCCAAGACCTGGTGGTGTCTTATATGCGCCAACGTCGCAGCATAATTCTTGCTGTCGTCGCTGCCGACAACCCCTTTGCTAACCAACCGGTGACTAAGTTTGCTCGGGACATTGATCCTTCCGGCTCGAGAACGCTAGGTCTCATCACGAAGCCGGACAAAATCTATGAGGGCTCAGACAGCGAGAGGTACTACGTGGAGCTAGCACAGAATCTGAACGTGAACCTAACCCTCGGATGGCATGTTCTTCGTAACAGGAGTCACACTACGGCCAACGACACCACCGAAGAAAGAGATGAGAGAGAAGCCGAGTTCTTCGCCAACTCAGCCTGGAGCGCCCTTGATTTGTCGCAACTCGGTGTTGAATCCCTTAGAGCTCGCCTGCGCAAGATCTTATGGAAACAGATCCAAACTGAATTGCCAGGTGTCAAGGCCGAGGTGCAATCCGGCATCAAGGATTGCCGAACGAAACTGGCACAATTAGGAAAGGCGCGCAGCACCACGAGAGAGAAACACACCTACCTTCAGCGAATCAGTAGCCATCTTTCCAAGTTGGTCAGGGCAGCTATTGACGGAGTATACGCCGACCATTTCTTCGAATCTTTCCCTGGCCAACAGGATGCCTTTGAAAGACGACTCCGTGCCCATGTGCAGAAGATCCTTGCCGAGTATGCTGAACAGATGCGTGTTGACGGCCATGCTCTGGAAATCGTCGAAGACGGTCTGGATCCGACTAGATCATCGCGCCGCCGGTACACAATGAGGGAAGATTTTTTGCAGGTAGTAAAGGTCCTCATGGTCGAATGCCGAGGTCGTGAACTCCCGGGAACCTACAATCCTCTGGTTATTGGCGACCTATTTGCAAGGCAGAGCAAACCTTGGGAAGCCATCACGCAAAACTTGGTTGAGCAAATTCACCAAGCTGCCGCCAATAACTTTCACAAGATTGTCTCCGAGATATGCGACGAGAACACCAGCTCTCGCCTCATGAAAGGTCACATACAACCGGCTCTGTATCGTCTCAGGCAGGACCTAAAGAACAAAGTCGACGAGTTGTTGAAGCCTCATCTGTCGATCCACCCAATCACATACAACGATTACCTCACCGAAACAGTTCAAGACATCCAGACCAAGCGTCACGACCGGCGATTTGACGAACTTGCTCTGGCGGCCTGTGGTTACACCTCAGAAAACGCTCCCGATTCCCATGATTATGACGATGACAACATAGAAGGTGGCATTGATCTAAAAAATATTCTCTCCTTGTTGAAAGAAGGGACTCGACCCAATGTGGAAGAGTATTCAGCCTCACTGGCAGCTGATGTTGCCGCGGCATATTATCAGGTACCTACCTTCCAACCCTATTTTCATTATGCTATAAATGTTGTCGCGTGCATGTAAATGCTAACGCTTCACAGGTTGCCCTTAAAAAGTTCATCGACGACGTGAGCGTCAACGCTATTGAGACATGTCTGATCCAGCGCCTACCAGAAGTGTGAGTAGTATTCCAAGTCAAAACCGCTGGTATAAACTTCGTTGTCATACTAACAGCTACATTATTCAGGTTCTGCCCCGACGTCGTTTGGGAATTCACAGAGGAAGATGTCGAGCGCCTAGGATCCGAGGACGACAATACTGTCAAGGAACGCAATGAAGCAACGAAGAAGTTGGCCATCCTCGAGGAGGGCCTGAAGGATCTAGACGCGTTTGTGGCGCGATCTAGCGTCTATGCTGCAGCACTCGAGTAACCGTAAGAGAAGGGAATCGATCTTCCAGACCTGTCTGGTTTTGGGCACCGCGTGTAGTTTATTAATTCGCGCGGTATCTACCTAAGTCTGCTGATGTTATGGCTTAACCACGTAGCAGTTGCGAAACACTAGACTTGTACGTAGATCGTATCTTAGGTATCCTTCTAGATAATGGACAACATTCTACTAGGTAGCCGATAGGTGCGAGCTCCCAGGAGTGAAATTTCTTAAACGCCTATGTCTTTCGCAGATGTATACCCATAGATCACTATAACTTCGTATATGGTACTAATAGCAGATACCTACAGTCCTAAAAACAGATTCTTCCGTAGATCCGAAACCAGGTAGACACTACAGCTAGCCTAAGCCCTGTCGACCGATCTGAAAAGAGCCCTAGGAGAATGCGTATGGCTAGTTCTATATATCAATGTAGACTTGCCTTCTCTTAAACGAAGTGGCTTGCTTCTCTCAAACGAGGTGGCGCGTTTATAACTCGTAAGGCAGTTCTGCAAACAATAGAATCTTCAAGTACGAGTCCAACTATCAATAACAGCGATGTTGAAATAATCCAAGTATGCGGCCAAGGGTCTGTTCTTGCGTAGCGCCGCAAAAACTGGAAACTCGAGTTCGGGAACAAAGCCCAGCCTAAGCTTAAAGGTTGTCAAGTGCCTTGTTCCTGGCATATACGCTACTATTACCGGGACACCATGGTTGATACTTCGGAGCTATCGTCCTTCGGCAGCAGTCGGGAAGCGTTCGTACCAGACTAAGTCTTTAGTCAGGTCTTTCCTACAAAAAGAACCGTCCGCTCGGATCTAGACTTGCCCAAGAAGGATAGCCGGAAATTATTTCTCCGAGTCGCAAGCCGCACGTCTTGGACTTTTGAATTAGACCTATTGGGGCCGGCGGATGCTCGATCCGGTGCGAACGTTGGACGCCACATGTCGTACGAACTTCTATTTAACATAGTAGGGATCTATCAACTTGTCGTACGATTTTATACACTTTAACAAGCCTTCCATATGCCCTTCCGTACACCTAGACAGGTACGTATGTGTATCTTCAATATGTTACTACCTCGGGATCATGGAACTCCAACACGTTTATAAAGGGACAAACTTTGGAATGAACAAAACGACCTGGCCATCAGCGACCAACCGATGCAGGTCTGAACGAGCATGAGTATAATCGCGTGCATGTTTGGGGGCTACCTATCGAATGGACCGGCATATGTTAATTATTCTCCCAGAAATATGCGTATGTGCCTTGCAGAATTTTGCAACTATTGTTCGCGTTCTGTGGAACATGCTACCATATGACGTTGCCAAATTATACGACGCTCCGCTAATCATTTGGCGTCAAAATAAGCGACGGAGCGGCACGGACACGCGTATCTGATTGGATGACCAAGCCGGGCCAAGTACCTACATATTAGAGGTATGTTTGCGAGCAGCTTGCAAAGTGCAGATCGTGTTAGTAGGCGTAGGCTTATGACTGATCTAGGTGAAACGTATTAACCGTGATGGCTTGTAAAGGGCTAGCAACAACCGCAGCAAACACTCGACGAATAACCTCTGACGACAGGCTTTTATGCTAGGGCCACGTCGTATTGCTGCATGTCATTCCCGTTTGTCTGTTACATACATTAACTACTACCTAAGAGTAATAAGAGAGGCTGTTAAACATTATCGAAGGATCGCAGCCTTATATGAGCAGGACTGCAACATTTCAAGGTGGAAAGAATAGAACAAGCTACGGATTATCTAGCGTTATGTAAGCGCCTACCGGTGAGTTATTCCTCTCAGAGCTTAGAGGCTGACTGCTAAACCGACTCGGCAGACATCAATAAGACATTCTTGCGATTGGTTCAAGAACATCGAATGGTTATGACCGTAATATTGCATCCGCCGCCTACGTCCGATGTATGGGAAATAAATCAGAGAAACAGCTAGAGCTCTTCCGGGCCCCTCAGTGAACCCCCCTGTCTACCCCTGCCCCTGTTCTTCCCCGTCCCCAGTTCGGCGGTTCCTGATGATCCTGTTGAATCCTAGTAACGCGTATCTCCACTATGGGATCGATCTCCTGAATGAGTTTAAACGCCGTAATATAGCTCCGTCGACTGTATTCTCAACCACGTCCTAGAGCTCATTGCTGGATACCGTGCTGTCTTCTGTCTTTCTACCAGACTGCCAGGGAATCATACCACTTCTACTAGCCGAATTCTCTCCATTGAAACTACCGATAGAAGTCCAAGGGAAAAAGGGCACGTCCCTTCGTCACCCTTGTTCTAGATCTTTAATACCCTTAACCTAGCTATATGACCTTACCTATCTGATCGATCGGTCTACCTATCTTTTTTGTTTTTTTCTCCAACATCACCACGATACAGAACATTCGATATTACCTACCTGTGAGTTTTCGCTTTCCGTTGCCGAAGTTGGACTTGTTTCGTCTTTACTTTAAAGTCTTGTAACGAGAGCAAACATTAGACATTTCCCCTGAAATCATTTGTTTTTATTTTTCTCCCCCACATTCTCCACCCCGACGGCCTGGAAGCTGTCCGATTGTTCCTGTCTTGCTAAGGTACCCGTCCCTACACCCCTTGGTTAGCTGGCGAGCCACTGGATAGACCTGCCCAAAGAGAGAAGGAGAAAAAAAAGAGGCCCTCCCCCCTTTCCTTAGCACAGGTACATGCCCCTCCCCATCCCCGTTCCTCTGCACTGATCGGATCGATCTGATTGCTTGGATCTGGCTCACTTACACCAAAACCAGCCAACCGCATACATTTAGTAAACACGGCCAAAGGGAAAAAAGGGAAGAGAGAGCTTGCTCCTTGTCTGAGACCGAGAGGCTCGACAAATAAAAACAAGAAAAGCAAGTAGAAAAAAGTATACATAGATACGGATGCATCATGGGTCTTTTCTCTCGAAAGCCCAAAACGCCCAAGCCGGCCAATGCTTCGAATGGAGCTGGGAACGATTCGGCCAGCGTAGATTCGGAAGGGTCTAATGTTAGGAGTTCCTCCACGGGCCACTCGCGAATCCAAATTCACAACATCAATCGCTCATCGGCCGGCAGCGTCCCGCAGACACCTCTGACGCCTATGACGCCGCATCCCCACGCTATGTCCAAAGTCAACTTGCCCAAGCCCCCGGACCCGTCGCTCGACGCTGCCGGCTACCTGAGGAGCTTAGGTTCGGTCCGGGAGCGGTCCAAGATCGTGACCGACAAAGCTCTGCGCAACAGCCTCAACCACTTTGATGTTGACATGGCTAGGTTCCCTGACGTCGTCTCCTTCGTATGCGGCATCATCAAGGTTCGAAACCCCTAACACTCCAATTGATTGATACTTTTCTGTCCTGTATGGTCCCTGCTGACACCTTGGCACAGCGAGACTTCGATCCTCCCTTTTTATCGATCCCGCCCCACGGCCGGTACCAGCACTTCTGCGTCGGCGGGCGGGATCGAATCGCCAACCTGCTCGCCACATTTCCCGACACCGTCGATAGCGCAGAGAAGTGCCGCCGCATAGTCGACCTGTTCCTTGTTAGTGTCTTGCTCGACGCCGGTGCAGGCACATCCTGGAGCTTTAAGAGTGCCGAGAATGGTCGCATCTATAGGAGATCAGAGGGCCTGGCTATTGCAAGTTTGGAAATGTTCAAGGCTGTACGTGTTGCAAGAATCCAAAGGGAGATATCTGGCCCATGCCAAAATACAGGAGGCATCTGTCCGGGCCAAGGGAGAACTGCGCTAACATCCGTGTTTTGAATAGGGGCTATTCTCGGGAAACCCAACGAACAAATTCCAGGTTGACAAAGACGGTCTTCGAAAACTGACGGTTGAACAGCTAGCGAAGGGTATGCAGTCGGGCCCGGGCAACGAGGTCGCTGGCTTAGAGGGCAGGGCGCAACTCCTGATCCGGCTCGGCAGCGCATTGGCCAGCAAAGTAGATTTCTTTGGTGACGATGGACGGCCAGGCAACATGATTGGTACGTGCTTTGGAATTCGCGATCCCACTCTCCGTCCCCCCTTTTTTCGTGACACTAAAGTGACTCGGCTGACCAAATCGATCACGCGTAGACTACCTCCTCGCTCACCCAACCACACAAGCCTCTTCTACTCCTATCGTAGTCCTCCCCGTGCTATGGAATGTTCTCATGTCTGGGCTCGCGCATATCTGGCCGGCGTCGCGAACAGCCATCGACGGCATCTCGCTGGGCGACGCATGGCCTTGCTCGTCGATGCCGCAGCACACCCCGCCGCCCAGCTCACCCGGCTTCTCTCCGTTCCCGAATTCCACGTCAGGGCAGAGCGCCGCGCCCTGGGAGTCGATCTTACCTTTCCACAAACTGACACAATGGCTCACATACTCGCTGATGCAGCCGATGCAAAACCTCCTGAGGATCCAATTGGCCGGCACCGAGCTTCTCACGGGGCTGCCCGAGTATAGGAATGGAGGACTGTTCATCGACCTCGGCGTCCTGACGCTTAAGAATGACGATATGGAACGTGGCCTGCAGAACTACAACGAGTATTGCCAACGGGCGGGCACAAAGGGCGTCGAGGTAGCACCCATGTTCGAACCGAGCGATGACGTTATCGTGGAGTGGCGAGGCGTAACGGTGGGCTTCCTCGACAAGCTCTTGGTCGAGGTCAACAAGGCTCTCAAGAAGGAGCTTAACGGCGGCGAGCTGTCCCTGGCGCAGCTGCTGGAGGCGGGAAGTTGGAAGGTGAGTCTTGATCCAGGAATAATGTCATCCATATATTCCGTGCAGCCAACCTCTCGAGCGAGGACTAACACGATATCTACAGGGTGGTCGCGAGATCGCAGAAGTCAGTCGACCGAATACAAAAGAACCACCCATCTTAATCGATTCCGACGGAACTGTATTTTAAGGCCGGAGTCTTCCTCCGGCACCATGTTCATTTCTTCTGTTCGTTAATTCTTCCCACCCTCTTCCGAAGGGTGTACCGTGAAACATTAAGCGAAAGATCAACTAGATTCGGTAAAGTCGGGATACATACCCCCCCTTACCCCTTTATTAGCATTCAAAGCAAGAGTGCACTTCATTCTGAAAGCCGGTAAAAACCTGGGTTTAAGACGATCCTGGTATCTTGAAGATAACCAAGGAGCAAGTATATTTAGTTCCATTACATGGATTGGAAACGGCATGGCAGATGCCTTTGTTCTCTCGGTCCGTAGTTCTCTACGCGTTTTGCGTCGTGGGATCATAGGAAATTAATCGAATTTTACGAGTAGGATAGTGCTGAGGTAGTACCTAATTAATCCTGCAAACGGGAACGTGTTCCCGGAATGAGTATACTGCATAGTTCGTAATGTTTTTCGTAGAGGCGTGATAAAGGGATTACTAGAGTAAACCAAGGTAACTGGAATTGTTGACGCTTGAGTGTAGTATTTGCACATGTATACAATGTAATTACAGTCGCGGGTATTCTTCATCCCAGCCAGATACCCTTCCCTCATAGTCAAGGCGACTATTGGGAGTGTTTTTGGCCCGTCTATGCTATGTTACAGTCCTATGTTCGGCATCGTACATCAACTACTAAGGTTGAATGCCAACTTTCATCTCCTTCCCTTCTCGGCACGTCTACGGCGAATATCTTCCATTCTCCGGTATGCCTTTTCTTTTTCCTCCGCGGCTCTGCGCTCCTCGTATGCCTGAGCCTTACTCCATTCTTCCTTCTGCTTGTTGACACCGAGAACGCTCGAGAAGTTCGTATCCTTCGTGTCGCCGCCCTTGGGTTTTTGGGTGGGGGAAGTCGGCGCCTGCCATACCGCACCAATCGAACTAATCGGCTTGGAGAGCCTATGATTTCTGCTAGGGAGAGGTGGCAAGCCGACCCAGCGACGAATACCCGGGTTGAGGGTTGCTGATGTTTGTAAGACGGTCCCGGCAGAGAAGACGAAGAGGAACCATTGTATGCCAGCCGGTAGCCAAGCAGTGCAAAGGAACATCATAGGGGGGAGTACATATTTCATTCCCTTTTGGATGTTCTCCATCGTCGGGTTTGGGGCTACGTTGGCGGCTTGCGTTTGCTGGTAACGTATTAGCGAACAATATTAGAGATGCTCGATAGGGGTCTAAGAGATTTAGATGCTTACCTGAAACATGAGAGCCGTAACGGCAATAGAAGCCATGGGCAAGATATAGTAAGGATCGTAGACAGTCAGATCGGTGAACCAAGCAAGTCCTCCCGTCTCTAGACTAGGCACTGGTATGGCAGCCATGTTTCGAACCAAACGGAACATGCCGAAACTGAATGGGACAGTCAAAAACCCAACAAAGGGCAGCATCATGTTGGCACCAACCTCCTTCCTCAATGCCATCATCTTGTGCCGGGCGCGCATCATGGCTACGCGGTCCTTGGTCCGATAAGCAGCCTCTTCCATCTCGGCCTTCGCCTTGATGAACTCGGGCCTCGATTGGAGTCGTTGTGCCAGCGCAGAATGTTTGCTGGCGGTGAGGGTGGGAAAGAATATGGCAGCACGCCAAGCGAGGGCGACAGTAGCGAGCGTAGCCCACCAGGGCATGCCCGAAGCGACATATATGTGTTCAACGAGCCATTCGCAGCAGCTAGTTGGACCCCATCCGAAGTCCAAGCCGAGATTCTTCAGGTAGCCTATCTGCTCGGGTATGTCGAGGATAGGTGTCAAGTCAAAGTCGTTGAAGGAATCCTGCGAGTATTGCGCCGCGCTCGCGTCAACGGGGTACGATGGGCTAGCGGTGGAAACTTCTGGCGTCGAAGAGGTCGGATACGTATTGGTAAGAGGGCTTTCGGCAGAGCTTTCAGGGTACGCAAGGGGTGTTGATGCCTCCGTAGAAGTGGCAGGATCAGCAGGCTGAGGCTCGACGGGAGGCTGCTGTTTCGAAGAGAAGGGCCAGAGCGATAAATTCCGTGAAGCTCCGGAGCGCTGCGCAAAGACGCCGGATGCAATAGCCGCAGCAGTACGGGGGCCGGTTAGAGATTGCCTCGAGGATGCGCCGAGTATTGGTCTCGGTAGGGATCGTGTTGACGCCTGGGAGAAGTGCCGTGGGGAGACTTGCAGAGATCGGGCAGGCTATAAGACGGGTTTCGACATTAGCAATTCGGTATAGACGAGATATGAGCCATTGGGTTGCGCTATACCTGTGACCGTGAAGACCAAGTCCGCAGCACAGAGGCTGGGCTTGATCTGGAAAGTGCCCTACTCTGCAGCATGATGTTGATGGCGCTTGGGAAAAGAGCGTCTTTATACGTCCATGTAATAATGCTATAATATTTTTTAATTGATAGTAGTAGCGGTTGCAGGTACCATTGGAAGGATATCTTATCGATACGAAGGGTACGTACTGCCCAGATCGTCATATTTCCCCCAACTGGGCATTGAATGCCGGTCATCCAATTCCACGAACCGATGCAGTATAAATCAAGAGAACTTCTATTGGGTTATTAGAAGTCTACCTACATGTAGGCATCCAATATATACCTAGGTAGTCATTCGTTCCATAACTATCTAACCTACCCAGGTCCAAGGTACATAGAATAGAGACATCGAAGCAAAAGGGGCGTGAGCCTGGAGATGCTCAGCTTCTGCTGTCAAGGTTTTTTTACAAGGCGGTAACGTAAAGCATTTGTCCTTTTATTCTCACTTTTCCATCCTTTCCTTGCCATTTCTAGGCCTGTTCTAATCCAAGGTACCTATTCTCATACCAACTTCATAGAATATGCCTTGCTCATGATCGACCCTACCGCATATTTTACAGATGCTGGACCACTCCCCAATAAATGCTACTCAAGGCTCGTGAGGTCTTGCAAATCCGGTCGCGGTCTTCGTCGTTCCCGGATTTCGATACCTGGACCGATAGGGTGTGCTCTTCGTCGTGATAGGGGAAACACCTGTACAGCATACTGTTAGCCATATGAATTCGAAACGGAAAATGGTCCTCTAGTTTCTCACTCTTGTACCTCCCCATCCTAACCTAAAAGCGGCCTCGTGCGCAAACAGTTCGCCAAACCCAAGCATCATACCGTTGATGAACGGTAACAGTAGATTGATGGCGGCACCTCGGACCATAGACCAAATGGTGGGAGGCTTGTAGAGGACGATAGGGGTGGAAGAAGAAGAAGGTAGTGAGGTCGAGAGATCCTCTCCGGCAGAATATTGCTCGCTGTCGGAATGCATCGTGACGCCTGACTCGGCGAGAGGGTTTGGGTCCTCGGACATGGCAACACTATTGGTGCTTGGTGCTGGGTCAAGGGATAGAGAAGAAAACTAAGGCAGTCGTGTCATTCGGCTCTCGGGTTTCATGCTGCGAGTTGCGTAACTAGACAGAGACAGGGCAACTTATGTGCTGTGAATGATAGAAATGGTTGGGAACGGTTGAACATTGATCATTGATCATTGATGCAGGTGATGGGGATATCGATATCTTGGGGTGGAATACTTTTAAGCCTATCTGGGTAATATCTGGGTAAGTAAATAGCTCTGGATCTCCAAGGTAGGCTAGTGGGTTTGATGTCATTTCGTAGCTCCGATTTGGATGTGCTTCTAGTCGGCCAGCTGCAAAATACAGCCTACCACCTGTGCACCGATCAAGAGGCAGAGAGGCTGGCAGTTGCAGCTGTCCGTCATCTTCCATGGAGGGGCTAAGATCAATTGTTTTCCCCCACTCCCCGCGTCAGGTACCTAGGTACTTGTGGAGAGCTTGACGTCGCTGAAGCTGCCTGAGAGTTCAAGTAAACTGCCTTCTACATCTTTTTCTACATAACGAACAGCAAACACGTAGCATCAAAGCTCGCGATAGTTTTTGACTGCCATCGTCAACACCCTTTAAAACCTGGGTAAAACTGTTCCATTCTTTACCAACTACTCCCAGGTTGAATATTCTATTCCTTGCCACTCTACTCTCACTCTACCCCCACTAAACACTTCTGTCCCAAACGATGGAGAGCAACGCTGACCACGATGCTCTCACGAGTGAGTTTGTGGCTATGACTGCCGCTTCGGTCGAGCAGGTATTTATTCATTTCACCGTTTCTTTGAACACTGTTCGTAGCTTACACTCAACCTTCACCAATAGGCTACTCAGTACCTCTCTGCCAGCGACTGGGACCTCGCTGCTGCTGCCCAAGCCTACTTCGCCGACGAGGAGGACGCTACCCGTGAGGTCGAACCCCAAGTTACGGCGGAACCTGAATATACTGGTCCACGTACTCTCGATGGCCGCCCTGCCCCCCAGTTCATTCCCACCACCTCCAGTTCGTCGAAGCGACCCCCTAAGAAGAAGGGGCTTGCCACGTTTAGCTCTCTCGGGGGAGGCCATGCACATGACGATGACGACGATGAGGATCACAATAAAGATGATGCGCATAGAGACACCTATGCGGGAGGCGAGAAAAGCGGCTTGGCCGTTCAAGATCCGAGCCAGCGTGATGATCCCAGACGAATCATCAATGATCTACTTGCCAAGGCCAAGAGGTATGACTACCTATCGCCTTCGTGCACTAGTAAGGATAAAAAAACTAACGTTGAATACCTTGTAGCAACTCGCAGCGACCTGAATCATCATCTCGTGCCGGTCCTTCGAGCGCGCCGTCCTTTCGTGGCTCCGGACAAACTCTCGGCGGCGAGGGCGCTCCCAGCCGCACCATTCCCGATCCTCTTGCCCCTGCTTCCGGCAGTGGCGCGGCGCCGCAGGGCAGCGAGGTGCAAGAACGAACCCTACATTTATGGCGTGATGGATTTAGCATCGACGACGGAGAGCTGCGTCGATTTGATGACCCGGAGAATGCCGACGCTTTGCGCATGATCCAGCAAGGCCGTGCACCTATCCACCTCATGAACGTGCGATATGACGAGCCCCTGGACGTGAAGCTACAGCAGCACCAGGAAAACTACAGACCTCTTCCTAAGGTCTACAAGCCGTTTGGAGGCGAAGGCCGCCGTCTCGGAAGCCCCGTACCAGGTGAGGCTCCTGTGGTAACTCTTCCTACCCTGTCTACTTCGAGCACGGCTGCCGCTCCACCGACCGCGGTGCCGCCGATGACTGCATCTGTGGATGAGTCTCTCCCCACCGTCATGATCCGCATCCAGATGCCGGATGGAACTCGATTGCCGGCTCGATTCAATACGACGCAGACGGTCAACGATGTCTACGACTTCATCTCTCGATCTTCACCCGAGCTGAGCGCAGGTGGATGGGTGTTGGCTACGACGTTCCCCAACAAGGACCACACAGACAAGTCCCTAATACTAGGAGACATGGCCGAGTTCAAGAAGGGAGGTACCGCTATGGTGAAGAGAAACAAATGAATGTGGGCGCGACGGCATTGATGCGTTAGGCGTTTGCTATACAATAGAGCTACGGGTTTCTGAAGCTTTTGCCACGCTGTGGTATTATGCTAGGTATGCATAGACATTAAAAAGGAATACATCGTCTATCACGATGATTTAAGGAATTGATCCCACACAGATTAGGCAAACCATGCCTCGTAAACAACATTGGCTAGGTATCTTGAATTTGCTATCTTCATTACTAGTAGTATTACGATGCTTCATACGACATACGTTCCTTCAGACAAACTGGCCTGTGCCCTCCTCTTCCACCTCTCGCCACATATCGACGTCTAACAAGTGTTCAGCATGCTAGTGAGAGCCGACCTCTCGGCCGAGGTCACAGTTAACGAATAGTAGCTCTTGACGGCGACGTAGGCCCTCGCGTAGGTGCAGTAGAAGCTCTGCAGCGGGGGCTTCCACGAGTCGGGGGACCTGTCGCCCTTGGACTGGTTGACGTTATCGGTCACGGCCCAGAGCTGGGGCCGGGTGACGTCGTTGGCGAAGGCCTCGCGCCGGGCCGTGGTCCACCGGCTGGCGCCGGAGATCCAGGCGTTCTTCAGGGGCACCATGTGGTCGATGTCGACGTCAGACGCGGCCGTCCACCGCGCGCCGTCGTAGGGGCTGGTCCAGGAGCCGGCGGTCGGGGCGCAGTTGGAGCCGACGGTGACGCCGGTGCCGTCGCGCCGGAGCACGTACTCGCGCGTGTTGCAGGTGCCCGTGATGGTGTCCCAGGTTGGGAACAGGTCGCGCTCGTACGTGCCGTCGTCGACGGCCGCGGCGGTGGTGAGGCCGGCCAGTTGCGACCTGGCGGACGAGGCGGACGGGATGCCGGGCTGGGACGTTGTGGGTTAGTCTGGTTTTCGGGCTATCCGAGGTTACGGGTACTAGGGTTTACTTACCGGAGTTGGCATCGGCATGGGCTCGGCGACAGGGTTTGGCATCGGCACAGCGAGAACCACGGTTGCGGACAGCAGACCGCTGAGAGTAATTGAGAACTTCATGATGGATATGCTGGATCGATGATTGCAAGAGCTTTCGAAGATGTCAAGAGGTGCCGCGAGGTGAGACAGTCGGTCAGTCAGTCGGTCAGGTAACGTGGTGAAACCAAGACTACCTAGAGAACAATCATGTCCGAGTCATACACGGAGGGAAGAACACCTTTTAAACTTGTGACCGTATCTAGTCCCTTCGTCCATCTCACTCCGATTTTTGCCAATATTCCATGCTCGTCACACTATATGTTCCAGTTGCTATATTCACCTGCAAGCGCCAACGCCGCGATGTTGGGGCCAATGGGCGCAAATATCAAGGCAGCTCTCGCGGATTCCACCGTCTATAGGTAGGAGCACACCGAAATGTAAAAGCCGGCCGCGGCATGTGGTGCCTTGGAATGAGTGACATCCGGGTTACATGGTGCTAAGCTGAGCCGGACCTGCCCAATTGATCGAGCCGTGGTGGTATTCAAGTCGCGCTGAGAGATAGATAGGGCGGCGATCGTCAGGAACTGGAAAGGCATGTGCATATACCAGCCAGTAACTCCATGTGCAACGGTAATGAGATACCGGATGCCCCATATTGCTTGGCGTAGCATATAAATTGTAGTAGTGGTTTTACCTATACGAATCAAGTCTGCCACGCCTTTTAGATACACCAATATTCATCGAAATCAAATACCTATCACCATTATTAGCTATCTACCTAACATAGCTGGACCTTGTCACCAAGATCGTGCATGACATACTGCCTAACAGCCGTATACGATTGGCTGGCAGTTCCCAAGCAACAACCTTCCTAATCCAGGAGGTATGCCGATCTTCAGAGACCCAGGCAGCCCGGGACACGCCACGCTATGCTACGCCCGAAGCTCCATTACCCGTGAAGCTCCCCATGTTGACAACTGATAAGGCCAATGAAGCTACCCACGAGATGAACGTGCCGTGATTCAATTGCGCACGGCGATTGCCGCAATTAGGACAACTACATCGTCCTCCAATGCCTCTTACGAATACTAGGCCGGAGCATCATGTCCCAAATTCGGTAATTATTTCGTCAGACCTATAGAGCTCGGGAAAGCCTGGCATCGACCTGCAACCACCGACCTGATTTACTCATGAGAAGCACTCAACCTAGTAAAGACTCCGACCTCTCCAGGTATCCCCCCTTAAAAGGTTCCCGGTTGATTTAGACGACTATGCTAGTAATGCTAGCTGTGCTCAGCTAAGCACCCAAATGCACTATGTCCTCGCGAATATCGAGCTCTCCCGTAACGGCATGCCACAGTCGAGATGTAGACATCTCGGATATTAAGATCTAATGCAAAGGGTATCGAAGCCATTGGCTCAAAACAATAGTCTTCCTCGATTGTGTATCCTGATTAAGAGTTGTAGTTCTGGCCCGGGCCCGTGACAGTCACAGGTCCATCTAAGAACTTGAAGCTCTCGCGGGCTATCTGGCAGTTCAGCTTGGCTGAGTTGAATCTTGCCTCGCCGGGTGGCAGTATTACCATGAGGTAGGTATTAGTGGTAAACTTGCAGGCGAACATGGAGAATCTGGAACCGGCCTTGTGTTCCTATTGATAAAATAATTAGTGACCGACCGAGGAGACTGGAGATTTTATTCCAAAAAATTAAAGCCAAATACGAAGCAAAATCCACCTACCATCAAGGTAAACTGTTCCGCGTTGCGAGGAGTGCCGGTAAATCGACTAATGCTCTGCTTGAAATGTTTGAGGATGTTCGAGATACGTTCTTGACGATCTCCTGTCGGGTTGTTCTGGCCTTCGTCTGATGTCCAATTAGACACGACGAGAAAACTGGTCCGCTCGAACAGAAGCAACTCTTCAGCTTCGATTAATATTCCTAGTGACCCCAACTGCGATTCAATTACGGAGAGGTTTGGTACGAGATCATGGATGATGCTAGCCCACGCCTTGTACAACGACTGGTCCCATATGGAAGTGGCGAAGGGAATGAGGTCCAACTCGCCCGTGTATCCGGCGCCTTGGATGAATTCTGAGGTCTTCTGTCGAACAAGCCGTACGCGGTCGACGAAGACAGCCTCACGAGCATGTGGACTGATGAGGTCCATCTTGTGGATAAGTACGTAGACCTTAGCGGTAGGAGAAAACTGTGTCAGGGCGGAGATGATGGAGACGTAAGTAGCCATGTCCCGGTCAACGTCTCGGGATTCGATGTCGAATACGTAGATTAACACGCCGACATTGGAAAAGACGTGGACACGCTGCTGGGAGAGGTAGTTTTCCATAAAAGCTTCCTGACCGCCGCAGTCCCAAAGGTTCAAAGTCAGATTACCTAAGAATTTGACATGCGAGAGGTCGACGTCGATGGTAGCACCACTGCGGGGATAGTAGACAAGTCAGTCTCGCAATCCTATTGAATGTGACTATTACCGTAGACTCACAGACGTCGTGTATCCCTCGCGATATAATTACTGAATATTATACTCCTCATACTCGATTTCCCGGAACCACTCTTGCCCATAAGGAGTACCTTTTTCTTCTTCGGTTTCTTAACCTCGTTCCGAATGTCGGGAGACATGCCCAAGCTGGGCGTCGAAGCGTCGAGGTCGGCCATGTCGAATGCAGATCTCCCTACGTTGGGAGTTCGTTCAAGTCGGCGCACACATAATCTCTCTGCCTTACGAACGGAGCAACGATGTCCGGCAGATCTGCGTTTTTATTCAGTCGGATACCTCGTTACGTTGTCGTTGTCGGTGTGGGTTTGGTCGTTCGAGATCGAGCAGTTCACAGCAGATGGAATGGTGGGGCTGAGGCTGTAGGGGTAGGTAAGGTGTAGCTTCAATGTTTAAAAATGGAGGGGTTCATAGGTTCATAACCCCCGCCATAAAATTACTTGGGATGCGTTTGACGTCAACTCCTTATTATTGCATAACCTTTCATGCGATTATCCACTCTACTGTTTAACTTTATATCTAAAGCCATCTTTGCGACTGGTCACCAAGTCTCTCACAACATAAACCGCAGCGTCTATTTTTTATTCTTATGTATTCCATCTTCTCCCACTCAACTCATACCAAAGAACGAGGCCGAATGTTGAAAGGATATATTGTTCAGGATCTACGGCAAAGTCTTGTGCCGTATTCGATCACCTCCCAATCCTCGGTCCCTGGTGTTGCTACAGCATAAAAGACTCCATGAGGATCCCATTTCTTGCGTATTTCTAGCAATTTCGGGTATTCCGAACCCCAGAAATGATCTTGCCAATCAGGCTGGGTTGGATCGCCCTGGACAGGTCGTCAGCATCATACTAATATCGCATTTGCAGTTCGCGACAGCAAACCTACCTCGTTCACATAGGCACACCCGTTGGGACCAGCCTTCTTCATTGCAGCATCCTGAATGTTGGTCAACACGTTTTGGAGGTCCTCTTTCTGCGCCAAGGTTGCGCCAATGGGAACCTGGAGCGCAACGATAGCAAAGTCGGTAGAATTTCGAAATCTCGGATTCGTTGCGCTATTCGAGACCGGCGTGCTATGACCAGCGTCCCAGAGGTGACCAACGATGAATCCTTGGTTTTGCATGTCATCGCGTGGCGACACTACGGTCCTGAATGCCTCGACAATCCCATCGTTATTCTCTTCGACATCCTGGTGAGCAAACATCCATCCGCCCGTGAGAGCTGAAGTGCCAGCCCCCTCATCTTCGAATAAGTCGATATACAGATCAAATAACGACGAGTAATGGTTTTGGTACGTCGAGTAGGGGATTCCTTCCGACTCAAATTCGTCAAATAAAGGCTGAAGAGTCGATGTCATCTCTGCGGTTTCTTTCATAAAACCAACGATCGGTCTTACATGCAAGCGCAGTTCTGCGAGCTCGAAATAGGCGTACAGACCAGCATCGACAATACTGTTCGCATGCTTGTGGAACACCCTGACGCCCTCCCAAAACACCTCTGGGTCGGTGGTATGTGTCGAGTTGATGTCGATGACAACTCCGGTCGACGCTTGTTCCGGAAACGTTTTCATGGTCACGGAAAGCACCACAGCAAACGCTGACGGTCCGCCTCCCTTCAAGGCCCAGAAGAGATCAGGGTTTTCCTCCGCGTTTGCAGTGAGGAATTCGCCGGCTGCTGTAACTACGTCGAATGATAACGCAGTATCTGCAACCATGCCGTAGGTTGGTGTAAGCGGACCGTGGCCGCCGCCTTGAACGAGTCCACCAGCCACGCCAACTGTCTATAAGCCCGTTAGCTTCCATTTTACCTATATCGCCTCTCTGGACTACTTACTGGGCATTCTCCGGTCAATACTGTGACGGGCGGTTCCTGCTCATGAGCTCGCGTGAGCAGTGCTCGACCCTGGACGCCGGCACCTATCGTCACGGCTTGCGAGTGATAATCTCCAGGACCGCTATACTCGGCAATGAACTCCATGTCTTGGAAGCCATGCGTGTTGATGACCAACGCGCCCCATCCGGTGCTACGTCCAATGAAGTCATGACCAGTGTTTCGGATGATCAATCGCAGGTTGTTTTCTCTAGCGAAGTCCACACCTGCCTTGATGTGGTCTTTTGACTTCGCCACGATCGCATATACACCATAGTACCCAAGAGTACAAGACTCGGAGGGATTGGTTGTCGGCCTGCAAGTGTCGTTGGTAAAGTATGTCCATAATTCTGCTGCAGGGTTCTCGACTCTATTATTTCGTCAACAAGTTGCTTCGGATGGAAAATCAAAGATAACTCACGTCCATGATTCGTCGGCAAACATGGCAGTTGCGTCTGCGCAGGCGCCAACATCATAGGTCTGGATCGTACCAAGAGGGCCCTCAAATGTCTAGGTTGACCCATATCAGTATTGACTCTTGTTGTTGAATTGCAGTACCTAGGTTCCCACTTGTTTTCACGTACATTATGGCACGACGCGCCGGGCGGGATGGTAACGACAAGGTTGCCGTCCACCGTCGAATTCAGTCCCGCCCAAGAGCTATCGCTTGGCCAGCATTCGTCGCCCTTATAACATTTGCAGCCGTATTGGGTGCCGTTCCATGTTCGCTCGACGAGAGCCGGCGATGAGTCGGCACCGCCGAGCAGGGTCAAAAGACTCGCGCCTATCGAGAACCAAGACCAACCCATCGTCACTTGGCCGAGATGATACTGGAGTTGAGAAAGAGAAAGCATGGCACTTTCTCCGCCACCCAGAGTCCCGTTTAAGAAGGAATCCATATCAGCCGCTTACTGTTTGCTCTGTTATATTAACCTATATCTTGGAGATTAACTTGATGGAAGACCTATTTCTGGGGAAGTACGGCATCATACTCCCCAGTCTGTCGTCACTAACCGTTTAAGCGAAGGTACATTGTGGTAAGACACCCCAGTTATAATATATCACCATGTGTTTATCCACTACCAGGTTGCTGGTACAGGGACATCAAACACATGCACAGATATATTAAAGTCGACGTTGTCTTGCATCGAGTTTCAGGGGTAGGAACAACGAGGTCTGCTAGCCTGTTGACCGGATATTCTCACCTTGGCAGCACTATGGAAATTTGAGAGTAGACTGTTGGTGAAGAGGAAGACATATGCGGGCGTCGCCCCTCACGGATCGTGTCCTTAATCAAGTACCTAGTTATGTACCGTATTGCCGTATTATC
This sequence comes from Hypoxylon cercidicola, assembly GCA_022578845.1. Classification (NCBI taxonomy): domain Eukaryota; kingdom Fungi; phylum Ascomycota; class Sordariomycetes; order Xylariales; family Hypoxylaceae; genus Hypoxylon; species Hypoxylon cercidicola. The sequence goes on from MU399531.1 coordinate 41,747, forward strand.
CCAGGCGATAGGTAGCTGGGTAGCTACCTGTTTTCCAGAGTCTACGAGGTTCAACCCAGTCAGTCAGCTCTCTTACCAAGCCGACCATGACGATTCTCATAAGCTTCTTCGGGCATAGGTAAACTCGTGCCTCCGCGTGGCATAATACCAGAGCCCTCCGCCGACCTTGGGTTTCTCGGCTACTCCTCTAACCTTCCTTATGAGGGTATTCTAGCCTGTCTAGATGGTCCAAGTCGTTCTATGGTACTGCGGGGTCCTCGGCATTTGTTGAATCCCACGGGGCCCGCGAGCATCGTTGCCCATTCTTGCGCTAATGTAACATGTAACATGGGTCTCAGGTCTCTTCTCTATTCGGCTTACTTCGCTCGATAGGACAGGCCAATTACACGAGAAGGAAATACCATTGTAATCAACGAGTTGTTTTTACTTAACATATCCTATTTTCATATTATTATGCATTTTATGCAATAATTTCTTAGTCGTTCGATCGTGCGATTCGGTCTGATTCGATTTGACTCATTCAATTGCATTATTGATCCTTATATTAGAGCGGTAAGCCATGCTACTCAGTCTCTATATTAAGTCATTGTAGATCGGGTCTGGTTACGTCTTCGAGCCTATATTAAGCCCAGTGTATCACGGTGTACCACACTACAGTTGCAATGTCGTTCGAACTGCGAAAAGCCACCCTTTCAGACATCCCAGCCATCATAGACGCCTTTTTTGACGCATTCCGCGATCACCCATTAAACCGACGAGTCTTCCACCCTCCCTCGTCAGAGAGCGTGCAGAAGTTCTGGTTACAGTCGTTTAACGACGCGCTTCAGGACCCAAATACGCATCTCTTGGTGATAACCGATTCGACTTCTCCCGGCCCGGAAAGGATCCTCGGATTCAGCAAATGGCGGCAGCCGCTCACGCCTACATCTCCACCTTCGCCGCCAAGTCCCAGCTGGCCAGAAGGCGCCGACGTATCCTTTGCCGAGGACGTCTTCGGCTTGATGGACAGGAAGCACGAAGAGATTACGAAGGACCGCCCGCACTGGTATCTGGCGATGCTCGGCGTCCGAAAAGAATTCCAGAGGAGAGGGGCGGGCAAGACGCTCTTGCGCTGGGGCTTGATGAGAGCCGACGAGGAGGGTGTTGAGGCATTTCTATCCGCGAGTCCAGCCGGGGCTCCTTTATATTTAAAGCACGGATTCGAACTCATAGACGCGGTTCTCATTGACGATGGGAAGCACCTCGAAAGTTTTATGCTACGACAGCCCCAACCGCTTCTGTCTCAGTCATAAACATCCGCACGAGACTCTTTAGAACGAATCACGAATATGTAAACGTTCAGAGAAGATCAACATTAGCTAGTACTAATTGAAACCAGTTTACATTTGCTTACATGGTTTAGCTATTTCTCCTGAATCTCATTCACATTGCTTTTATATGTGCAATTTACAAATATCTAGGAACAGAGCTTCAACTTCAACGAACATATTAGACACTACTTTGAGAGACAGTCTGCTAATTATTAGGCTGCCTCAGGGACAACTAGGCATAGCGCGAGGTGAGTATCAAACCCCCATAGCCACCACGACTAGTGCCCCTGTATGAAAACTTGGCTCTCTTCAGTGTTATTTTTGTTTTCCAAATTAGTGGGAAGAGAGCCTTGCAAGAATACTCAGTAAAATATCAATTTTATCTGTGGCTCCTGGCCTTCAGATAGGGGTTCAGCCTATTAGCCCGAACAAGTAAGGTAGAAGCACGAATAATCTCATCCTGCATGAAATCTTGTATGTACCTACTCGTAGTTGTTAGATTTATATTCGTACGCAACGTCATTGTTTTTCTCTAACGGGAATTCAAAGAGAAACTATATGTAGGTAGGTGTTTTTCCGCCGGGATATTGCGTAGATGGTGGTAGTAAGGAGTTGGGACAGACGGGACAGATAGGAAGTACTAAATAAAGCTCATATTTTAATAGTAATCGTAAAAACGTCAATTCATTTCGCTGATGTTGATAGGTGTATGTGCTTGGCCATTCAGGCCGTGTGAACTATGTACAACCTGAAGAAGGGAAATATCCTATGAAAACAAATACCCATGTAACCTAGACCAGTGTAGAAAACATACCTCCTTAAATGAAAAAGTCACAAAAAATCCGGCCTTTAAATAGGCTTCGGATAAAAGACGTGGTTTTTGAATGACGGGCCCAGGTGCTGGCTCAGAATAATGTAAAGATGGCCGTAGGCGTCTTGCGGAAGCTCTTCGAGGCTTACGTTCGGATCTACCAACGGACTACACTCCAGCAGTAGCTGGGTGTAGACCCTCTCCGTGATTATTCGCTCCTGTTCATAGTCTAGCCCGTTAGAAAATTTGCCAACAACTCGGAGGACCGAGAGGTGATGTGAGATGCTATCGTCATATTGCCCTCCTTTCGACGAAGCTTTATCCATCTCCGAAAAGGATTTCAGGAGTTTCGGGATTTTTCGTAATATCTTGCCTTCTCGGTGGCGCGCTATCCCACAGCTTGCACATTTCCCAGAACGCGGTTTGTTGCCAGCCCATACCTGCTGCAACGCCCCTGTGCTTGCCCTGCGAGGGCAGAGGCAGTTAGCCTCGAAGATCGGCTGCGTCATGTGTAGAATCGAAAAGAGGAAAGCCTTGAGAAAAAGAATTTTGTACAGAGAACACGGTTACAGAAGCTCGTGGCTTGGAACAACTCCGAAGGAGCGGCAACAATCGAGTGGTTGGCGAGACTGTCATGAGACCATAGCCACCATTTCCAGTCATCACACACGGTCATTTAATACTTATTCTACAATGGCATTGATGAACAATGTCATTCTTGCCCATGCCCCTGTTGATTTAGCTACTGTAACAGAATTGCAGCGGCGACTTTGTCTACCCCTGAACCGCGAATTTACAATAAAGACGCATGAGACGAAGTAGTCTAAGGGGATTAGACTCGTCCTTTGTATTTCACTTCATGTTAGATCTACCTTAAAAAGGTTCTAGGTACCGATATAAATTCATAATCGGATGTTACGGGGAAGGTGGTTGATGATAACCGAGAGAATTGATACTGGAAGCAGTGCCAATGATACCCAAGAATGAATCGAATGCGCGCATCCAACATTTGCCGTTACCGAGTCATTTGGTACATCGCTCAAGAATATTCAAAAGTTGAAGACAATAGATTATTGGTTCCCCTCAGTAAGAGGGTGATCTATTTGGTCTTTGCAGAGCATATCATGCTGCTATATTCAAGACGTGCAAGTGTATTTTTGACAACCCCCAACCGTGCCTTATGTAGAGAGAAGTACAGAGACCGAAAACTGTTTGGAACCCCGAATGCATAATCCCATGATAAAACATCTTGCTAAAGCCCCGAAGCAGTCCTAATAGTATATCATCTTGTCGAATAGAAGCATGAATTTTGCAGAAGAGACAGCAAGAGTAGTACCGCGACGTCCTACAAGGGAACGCTTCTGGTATCTGTTGTGTGGGTATAAGATGCATCTCTAGTAAGATTCATGACAGCAAGAAATGTTTGTGTGTGTGGTAGGTCAAGTGAGACCGAAGTTCGCCAGTGTGCTGAGTGGTAAATCGTTTCGTTCAAGATCACCAAGTCCAAATTCTTTGCTAGATAGCCGAATTTGTGTCTTGGCTCTTTGTCTCGTCCTTCGGTCCTCGGTCCTCGTCGCCTTTTTTGACTCCATTTTATGTTCATCAAATTTTCTCTTTTCCCACGGAACGCCTCCAGTTTTCGTACTTCATTTTATTCGCCCCATTCATCCTATCTTCACCTCATCTAATGGCGCCGGGGGAATGTGCGAACCCCCAAGCAAAGTTTCCCGTTGTTCCCGCTTTCGCCTGCCCAGCCGTTCGCACCACTCCTCAGCACTGACAATGGTGCCGTCAAGAACCCCGGAGACCTGGGCCATCATGTCGAGACCTTCCTTAGCGAGCACTAGCACCCGCTGTGCACTCTCACGCGTCTCGTTCTCTTGAGTTTCTCGACATTCCTCTTCGCCCGTCTCAGCGCGATGGCCGTCTTGCTGGCCGTCGTTCATCATGTTTGCGACCTTGAATCGTTGAGGCAGGCTCATGAGGTGTCGTCGAACCAACTCTCGCGCATTCTCCGGCAAGGCGCCGCCCGCATATCTGCTAACTGTGTTGATGACATCTTGCAGTGTTTTGAGCAAGTCCATCTTGAGGTCGGCAATCTTAGCTGCGAGTTGACTTCTATTTGCGGATTCGTTCGTAGATGTGCCATCCATTGGGTGGTCACCGTTCGTCGATCCATCCGTCTTCTCGTACTTCTCCATCGTGGATTTGAGAGAGTTAATAACATTCCCGATGCGAACATTGGCCCATCGAAGCCAACTCAGACAGTACTTGAGACTGCGTAAACTTTCCTCGCTCATGGCAATGCTTAGCCCGGATGTCGACATGATAAGACGGGATTGCCATGCTGCACTATTAGGGCGAGTCTCTGACGTCGCAAAGTGTTCAGCATACGGTGGAGACCGAAATTCATCATATGCCGGTAGGGTATCTACGGTGCTTGCTACGGACAGGCGACGGTCGTGTATGTTGTCGAGTGAGGCCCTCGGTGTTTGCATGCCGGACCCCGGCTCCGGTGTGATTTCTTTGAAGGTGCCAGTTCCATCCACCCGCCTACGCTTGTTAGAACCCTCTTCATGATCCGAGCTTTGTGACTTGTGTCTTCTTCCGCCCCCTAGAAACCATCGAAAACCATCTTCTACACCAGTCACACGGCCGACGGATCCGACGGTATTGGCAATAGGAATGACATATCCCTCGACATATTCAGCACCCGACTTGAATCTTGGCGAATAATTCTTGGAACTGACGTAGGCGGAAGTGGCGCCTTCGATAGTGGTGGCGAGTAAAGGATGCGAGGTGGTCAGGAGCGAGATGAGCGGTTCGGGATGGGCCCCGATTGCTTGGGAACGTGGTGATCCAGGTGCTGGCGTATGTCTGTTGGGCGGAGAAGAGACAAAGTCTGGAAGATTATTAGTGCGACCAACATTCCGGTAGACGATATACGCGATATGCTATCGCTTATGACAAGCGACTGGTAATAACTGACCTGCTCGTAAGTCGCCTAGAGCTTCGGCAGCCATCCGTACATCTGGATCGTCCAAACTGACACTACTAGCCCGCCCATCCTGGAAGCGTTCAGGCGACGGAGCACTTGCGCCGCTACTGCTGTTAGTGTCTACGTCCAGCCGCATAGGCGACTCTGCATCATGTACGTGACTCGGCGTATAATATGCGGTTAGCGGGTTTAAACTCGGCCAGTGAACAACGGGTGGCGGCTCGGGAGGAGAGTAAGCCGGTTCTGGCGGATGAGACGGAGTATACAGAGGAGCCGACGAAGCGGTCAAGGTAGATAGAGAAGGGAGATGATGGTGGTTGCTGGGTTTCGCCTCGTCGTCGTTGCGCGCATGTATCGATTTGATGGGCGCAAGCTCGGTCTTGGGAAGATCTGGAAACCTCAAGACGGTCGGGTCGTGAGCTTGCGCATAGGACGGTGGAGGATACAGCGGAAGTTTAAACGGTCGGTCAAGACGGTCGAACATGCCACCAGTTGGATCGGACGGCGGCGATACGTGTCGAAGTTCTGGCTCAAAGAGGCCGTGCTTCTGATCGCGAGTCGGCGGAGGAAGAGGCCTGTGTTGGTGCTGTTCCATTATGATCGCTTCGGCGTCTAAGCGCCTTGACCGATGCTCTAACTAGCGATATGTCGCAAAAGAATACAAGTCGCGGTCATCGGCGCATTGGCGATAGATTTGGATCATAGCATTTGTAACGTATCATGTATATTGGGTACGCGCGGAGGTTGAAAATCGGTATTGTACTGTACAGGGGATCGTCGGAGGAAATGGTGGAGTTAGATCAGTGTCTAGGAGCAGTCTGTAGACTGGTCGTATTGGATTACAAGATTGTTCAAGTAGAGTGAAAACTAATACATCGTTGAGGAAGAAATAACATATGTGACAGACGAGGCTTGTATGGTTTAGGTTGGTGATGAGCTCAGGTCAGGGTCAAGTTGATCAGATTTCGGTGTGAAATGATGGAAGAAGATGCGATGTCAGGCAAGGACCACTAAAGCCATTATGGGGCCGGGCATTCCCAATATGCAGGTGCGAGTGACTTGGACAGCGGGTGGCTGCGTGGGAAAGAAAAAAGAAGTGGAAAGGTTCGTCGGCTGTCGGGTGAGATGGAGGGGACTCGGAGGCCTAGGCTGCTGAAAAACCTCCTATCAGTACACACTACAACGCCATAGAACGCCAAAAACGAAACGCTTTCAGTGGCATGGTCTCAAGGTCAGGCGACAATGCAGGCTGGCAGGTTGCTGGCATTTCCCATGAACCCATGTCCGGCAGGAAAGGCAAGCATGTGGTCAGGGTCTAAAAGTACCACCTAAAGTACAGGGGATCTCGCATTGTGAGTGGCCAATGTGAGGTCATATAGAGATATGATTGGCTACATGCTGTAAAAGAGGATCCACAGGTAGCTTTCCCCAAGGATAGTACGGAAATACAGTATCTCGTACGGTACCGAAACCAGAAGATCGGCTTGTGAAAGTGAAGGTTTTGCCGTTTCTAATCCAGTTCCTCATCACCAACGAGCAGCTTACTCGATGGAGTGAATCCCACGTATATGTAGGTACCATTTATATTCATATGTTACGAACGTAGATTGGATTGGATTTGTAGAGTTTGCAGCAGCAGCAATGAAGCTTGTCACAAATCGGACACTTGTAACAAAAACATCATGACATGAGAAATGAAATAAAGTAATCCTGCTGGGGTACCTAGTACCTACTGACATGTGTCATTTCGTTGCGACATACGGTAATAGTTGAATCGGAAACGCCAAAGACGCCAAAGATCTGCGACTCTACGAGACCTTTACCAATGGGGACTGTGACGGTGGACGAAAAGGTACAAGCACGTGTCAACCACCCCAAATTGTATGGGTTCAAGCCGTCCCGGTGATCACATGCAACTAATATTTCGTCTTAGGCCAGGCTGATGTGTCGTTTCTAGCACTGTGGGAGGAAAATAGCACATGATAATTCCTCCATCCTGAAAGACATGTCCCGTATTGGAAGAACCGGCACTGATGATCAATCATCTTTCCTATGTACGTGTAAAATAGTATTTACCCCTTTTATGAGCGTCTCGCATCCCTGGCCTTTTCGGAATTGGCTTTGATAGCCTACCTATCATTTTTGGATCAAACCAATTCCAGCTTTTATGCTTGTTGGCTCGTTCTCCAAGGTTGACGAAGCAAGGAACAAGGAATTGCTGCGATGCTTAGGCACTTTTGAGTTCCCACTTGGAGCTGACCTCGACGTCACAATATCTTCGGGTGGAAGTTCAGCTACGCAGCTTACAAATATAGCGCCAACCTGGCGTATCAGCGAGCTTCAGGTGACGATGCTAGTTGCCGACTAAGTGGATAGAAGATGGATTCAACTCGGATTCTCAGCGCTTCTAGAGCAGGCGCTGTGGTGCATTTCAGCTGTAAGCGCGTGACAAGAGGCGGAATTGCACGCTGAAATGGAACCATAATCAGGAGGTCGGATTGACCCGTTTACAAGTCAATCATCCAACTTTTTGAAGGGCCAATTCAAAGGCCAACATAGCTGCTAACATAGCCCAAAACTTGCAACATCAAGAACCACCCCGACATTTCTTCTGGCGTTCGTCGGTTTGATATCCAGCTTAATTGCCCTAGGCTAGGCGCGTTAGGTATTCGTCCTTGGTAAGAGGCGGCAAAATCCGACACGCCGATGACAAAATTTTGCGACTCTTCACCCAACTTGGCGCTACTCAAGATGCGAAGAAGTAGACTCAAAATAGAAAAATAGAATGTTCGGTCCCTCTGACGCCGCCCAAGCAACAATATGTTGCCAATACAGCAAAAAAATACTCGGGCAGCTCTTATGGTACCATATCGAATGAATCCTTCTCCGCGCCTCGAAATCGCATGCTACATCAACGACGACACATAGGAAGACCGACAGAATGCCGGCACCTTGGTGGTTAAAAATAATGAGCTGCACTGTCTAATGGACGCGTTGAAGAAGGAAGGAAAAGAGAGAGACAGAGATTTCATTTTGAAGAGTTATGGTAAGAAAATTGAGTAGTGGGGTCTCTGCTCCGCCTGCGGTCATGTGACCAACTGTGGTAAAATTTAGTGGGTTCATTGGCTAGTGCTTGAGGCTGCGTGTGGCTTGAGATTCGAACTTCAGACGACGTGGGGCTTCTCGAAAGCTGTCCAACATAGGAATATTGATGCATTGTGCGCGCATGCGATTTACGAAGTAGACATCTTATTTTGACAACACGTTTCCTTGGCCTCGTACATAGACTTCTCCTGCGCGCGACGAAACTTAGGTCCTGTATTCAGCGCATGATTGAACATCTCCAAGGTCTGCTGTCTGGCCTAAGTGCCAATTGACACCGCTCCTATCTACACCCCTGAGTACCATCCAGCACCAAATCCGACACCATGGCATCCGCAGTCTTCTTCCTCGATCTGAAGGGCAAGGTATATCTCCTATAGCTCTACAGACCTCGATGCTACAGGTTCATTAACGTGCTACTATGATAGACTCTCCTTGCCCGAAACTATCGAGGTGATATTCCCATGTCGGCTGTCGAGAAATTCCCCATCCTACTTAGCGAAGCCGAAGAAGAGTCATCCGCCGTACCGCCATGTTTCTCACACGAAGGCATCAATGTTTGTATCCTAGAAGCTATGTTCCCTTGTCGATACTGACAGCTATCAGTACTTATATATCCGACACAACAACCTTTACCTCCTTGCCCTGACGAAGCGCAACACGAATGCCGCCGAGATCTTGCTTTTCCTACACAAAGTTGTCGAAGTCTTCACCGAATATTTCAAGGCCCTGGAGGAAGAGTCGATTCGCGACAACTTCGTCATTATATACGAGCTACTAGACGAGATGATGGACTTTGGCTATCCCCAAACGACCGAGTCCAAGATCCTGCAGGAGTACATCACCCAGGAATCCCACAAGTTGGAAGTGCAAGCACGGCCACCTATTGCCGTTACCAATGCTGTCTCGTGGCGGTCCGAGGGTATACGATATAGGAAGAATGAAGTGTTCTTGGACGTCGTCGAGAGCTTGAACTTGTTGGTGTCAGCGAACGGGAACGTGCTAAGATCAGAAATCCTTGGCGCAATCAAGATGAAGTGCTATTTATCCGGCATGCCAGAGTTGCGACTCGGTCTGAACGACAAGGTCATGTTCGAAACGACAGGAAGAACAACCCGGGGCAAGGCTATCGAGATGGAGGATGTCAAATTTCACCAGTGTGTTCGATTGTCACGTTTCGAGAACGACCGAACTATCTCATTTATCCCACCCGACGGCGAGTTCGAATTGATGAGCTACCGGTTGAACACACAAGTCAAACCTTTAATCTGGGTCGAATGTGTGGTCGAAAGCCACTCGGGATCCCGAATCGAGTACATGCTCAAGGCGCGGGCACAGTTCAAGAGGAGAAGTACGGCTAACAACGTCGAAATCATTGTCCCAGTCCCTGACGATGCCGACTCACCACGGTTCCGAACAAATGTGGGAAGTGTCCACTACGCCCCTGAGCAAAGTGCGATAGTATGGAAGATCAAGCAGTTTGGAGGCAGCAAAGAATTTCTGATGCGAGCTGAGCTAGGGCTTCCCAGTGTGAGAGGTGACGACGAGCATGGAGGAGGAATGACTGGTGGATTTGGTGGAAGCATGGGTGGCGTTAGTGCGGGTAAGGGCGCCAAGAGGCCCATCCAGGTCAAGTTTGAGATCCCCTATTTTACGACAAGTGGTATTCAAGTACGGTATCTGAAGATCACCGAGCCCAAGGTATGTTGCCACCTACTTAGACCATCCACGCGTATTCTAACCTGCGTCTAGCTGCAATACCCCTCATTGCCCTGGGTGAGATACATTACACAATCAGGGGATATCGCTGTGCGGCTACCGGATGCCGTATGAGAGATCGGCATTGACCTGTAATATGTAACGAAGAGATCACTTTTCTACAGCTCTAGAGAAAAGTTTCAGCTGGAACTGATTTATCAGAACTGACCAGTGGCAACGCAGAGCATGAATATTACACGAAAACGTTTCAAATTCCCATTATCCTTGTTAATTGACTGTACAACTCAAGGAAAACGCGTCCGCGGCATTATTTTCAGTATTACCTTGGTTCTAGAGCGGCCTGCCAGAGCCAGAGCATCCTCTATTTGTCCTTGGTTGGTATCATATCATGTCCAAAGTCTTTGAGTGGTAATTTCGAGATATGGGTCATCACCTATACGAAATGCCCCCTGAAACCTAATATATGAGAGTTAACGATCTACTGCACTCCCAATGTATCGGTTCTGCCGACCGCGAGCGCGAGCTGGGATCCTAGGTAAGTAATTGAACTTGTTGATCACAGCAGTCTCATCGATCATATCGTAGTACTTATTTGTTCAGTATGGCAAGCTTTTGGATTTCTACTCCTAGGTGCTCCCATACACATACTTGCAATCTCATGTCATATCCCTCACCACCAGTCTTACCTATAGGCACTCACTTTCTCAACACCCCAAGCCGTCACCATGCGTCTCATCAACGTCAACACGCTCGAGCTGGAGGAGTTCTTCGGAACCAAGACGCCACCCTATGCCATCCTCTCTCACGCATGGGGTGAGGAGGAGGTGACGTTTCAGGATTGGGGCCGCCGTGGCGACAACGCCATCAGGAGCAAGAAGGGCTTCTCCAAGATCGTGGGTGCATGCCGCCGCGCACGCGCTGACCATCTCTCCTATCTCTGGTGCGACACGAACTGCATCGACAAGAGTAGCTCTGCTGAGCTCACCGAGGCTATCAACAGCATGTTTGCATGGTACCATGGCTCACGTGTGTGCTATGCGTATCTTGCTGATGTCGACGGGATGAGTACGTTTACCAACAGTCGTTGGTTTTCGAGGGGATGGACGCTGCAGGAGCTTCTAGCCCCCGTTGAAGTCGTGTTCTTTGATAAGCACTGGACAGCTCTCGGGGATAGGAAGAAGTTGGCGGGCACGCTCTCGAATATCACCAAGATTCACATCGGAGCCTTGGAGGATCGCGAGACGATTTACGAATATTCGGTTGCTCAGCGCATGTCGTGGGCAGCGGAACGCCAGACAACTCGTCCTGAAGACATCGCATATTGTCTCCTTGGAATTTTTGACATCAATATGCCTTTGCTATATGGTGAAGAGTCAAAGGCATTCACCAGGTTGCAGCATGAGATTATCAAGGTGTCTGCTGACCAAAGCATTCTTGCATGGGATCTGCAAGATTGCGGTCACTCTTGGACAAGTGCTCTAGCCAGGTCTCCTAGCGGATTTCGCTTCTGTGGCTCAATAGTCCGAAGCGAGGAATTCGAGCGGGCTCCTTATTCCATTACGAATGTCGGTATATCTATGAAACTTATCCTCATTCCAACGCTTATGCAAGGAGTAGTTTTGGTAGGCCTGAATTGTGCCAAGGAACTACATAAGGAAACTCCTCAAAAATTGCCGGAAGGAACTAAACTACGCAGGCACTTTCGGGTTTGGATTCCGCTACGGCATCTAAGGCACGATACGTACGCCAGGATACATCACCGATCGTCTAATATATTTCTCGAACATCTGTATCCATCTCTAGTGCAGTCAACGCCAGCGGACTTGTTATTAAGTTTAGATACACCACCTGCTCTCACCACGCATCAATTTATGAAGCCTGCTGAGATTTTACGACGATTCTCGGCACATGCCCCTTCAGGTGTTTTTATAAAGGTCGCATCAGGAAAGTTGACACCCCATGGACATGCGTTCAGAGAGGTATACCCTTTAGGTGATGTTGTCTTCATTCAGCTGAAGCGTCGAGACATTTCCACATCCTCGCATCAGCTCGTATCGTGCGGTGTCTTCACGATAATATTCTCAGTACTATGGGACAAGAATGGTTCCCTCCAAGAGTGGCTGTACACAACAATGTTCGATCCGAAGCTCAAGTACGCTAGCCAAATGACATCCCAACCAGAATGGAGTTGCTTGTTCGAAGCGTATGGTCATACACAGACTTCTCAGTGCTGTAATAGCGCTATTGCTATACGTTCACTTCATGGAAGATTGCAGCAGATGAATAGAGAGCTATTGGGCTCATATAGGAAGGAAGGAAAAGATCCGGTGGTCATGGTGGAAGATAACCCTCTCAAGGACGTGTTCGGAAAGAAGGAATTGATAGTTGGTGTAGTTTTCCGGGAAACACCGGAGTTGAATTAGCTTAATATACAGTCATCGGTGACGGATAGAGATATGACTCTATGCTCTAGGCATTAGACTGACGCGCAATGTGTGCTACCAGATCAGATCTGCTTCCAAGCTGCTGATCCTTATACACATGCTTCTTTGTAGCCACCTGTTAATAACGAGCTAATCAATAATAAGGGTTTTCGAGGTTCGACCTACCATGAATCTATATAATCTTCAGGGGGTAATAATAATGCATAGCGGTCAAACTCTGTACCGTCATGACCTGTAGATGGGCGGACAACACGACGCCGTGCTTGTAGAAACGCTTGTAGCAACTGCAATATATATCGAGCGTCGTTTCCAGCGTTGTTAAGCAAGAATTTGTCGTACTTTATCTGCACCGTATCAAGTGCTTTCTCCAGTGTAACTTGACCTAGCTGTCCATGTTGAAGTTGCCATATTTTCTGGGTGTCGAGAAATTCTGTAGAGTCTGGTGGTTTCCAGTGGTCTTTCAGCAGCTCCATTGACAGTTGAATTCCATGCCCAACAATTATAATCTTCTTGAACCTGGCCATTGGTAATTCAATAACCTCATCTAGCCTAAGCGCTAACTCGGAAATGTTTATTGATTCAGTGCCACCGAAGGTGAATATATCGGGCTCGTTCGGCATATACTGGTTCCTCAGGAATATGTTATCTTCGATCTGCCAATGGAAACTGTGTATCTCGTGTGTTTCTGTGCCTATGTGCCACGTGGATACTCCGATGTCAGTAATGCTTTTATTGTCCGAATCCCAGACATGTACAACGATCGATGCGAAAAGAATCGCTTGCGTCTTAGATTCCTCTAAGATACTTATTAATCTCATATTGTCGTCTGGCTGGTATTCAAACCCTCGCGGAATATTTTGTGAAATTCGAGGTAAGCTATTCGATATGTGTTTGACCAATGGTATAATTCTGTTTAAAGGCAACATTATCAGCCATCTTGAAAAATCAAGTAGGCCAGAATACCAGGTGACCCTTTTCACTGACTGATTTGTGGTCAAGGTCGAGTCTAAAACAGTGGTTGGGGGCTTGATTTCCATAGCGGTGTAACTGAAGTGTAGTGGCCTCCTAATAAAGTGAAATTAAGCCATCGCTGAGGCTATTATAATAATTGAATAAAGCAACCAGCCTCAGTTACCTCTTAAAAAGAAACAAAGCCCCGTTGACTACTCTTACTTTAAATATAACCTTTATTTAGAATGCTTTGTGACTTATAGAGCTATCCTTAGAGGTCTCTTTCAACTTCAGCCATCCATGGCAAGAAGATGTAAGGTTTACCTACTTACAATCCGAAGCCCAACCTCCAGCAGATCGCCACCCGAACTAATAGCAAGGTTCACGAATTGTATGAGAGGGTTATGCCTTTTTTTGTTAGCGAGCTTTTGTGCTTTATATTCGCTCAGGTTCATCGCTACCAAGTCATGTGTTCAGCTTATCATACTGAACTACCGAAAGTTTTAGGGCCTAAGATAGTGGTCCATTGGGGGCGAAATATGACAAAGAGACGTATCGCAGGAGATCTATTAACTGCGTACTCTTCCGATTGTTTTCTTTATTATAAAAAAAATCGAGTGAAGTTTAACTGAGGTTAAGGAGAAGACGAATTGAAGTGTGCCCCCACGTCTAAAATAGCGACTCGCTTTTCTAAGCACAAGCCTTTTACCCCGGATAATTAGCACGCAGGGAAACCCCCACGCTAAGTCTGCGGGTAGTGGGTGTAGCCCCCGCGTTGGATCCTTGGCCATGGTTCTTGGCGAATATTCCCATCTCAGCCGTCCCGAGGGAGTGGGATATTCTCGCGCAGTTCCTCCGTTCCCCAATCCTGTTCCTGTTGAAAACCCGGCTGGACCCCCCTTTCGACCCCCATCGAACCTATCGACACCGCTCACGGGTTTTTTTTTTGTTAATCTCCTAACCCTTCAATCCGCGGAGACGGCCCAGCGCATATGCAAGTCATACCCGTCATACCCTCTGATATGGACGAGCGATGTCGCCGTTAAATGGCTTCCCAGCATCAATCACCGGGAGGAGGGAGTGGTGGATCAGGACACGGCCGTGTCGGTGTTGGCGGGGGCACCTACAAACGCGCAAGCCGGAAGGGCGCACCACGGAGATTTTCGTGCAACTGGCCCGGGTGCGACAAGATCTATTCAAGGGCTGAGCATCTCCAGAGGCATCAATTGAATCGTAAGGCGCAGCAACGCAGATCCCTATCCCCTAGTCGTTCATCGTTCCCCATTGTCGTAGATCTAGCCAATGTGGGTCTCGCCGGTTGATACTACACGATGCTAATTCGAGGCCAAGATAATCCCAAGACGATCTATACGTGCGATGTGCCGGAATGCGATCAGAGTTTTGTCAGGCCAGATCTGCTGGCGCGTCACAAGAAGCGCCATTCCTCTTCGTACATTCCAAGGAATAGGACAAGCAGCTTCAGTATTCCCGCCAAGGAGACGGCCCAGGAAATGCAATCATCCATTATTCCTACGAATGGTGCTGGACCACGACTGGCACCGTTTCCTCCTCAGCAGCCCGCAAGCGCTCCTCGCAACGCAGCCGTGCTCTTGACGTCCGATTCCCCAGTTCAGCCTCCGCCTCCGCCTCCGCCTTTGCCGCCTCCCATGGCCCCTACGCAGCCAGGACCGCTGTCTCACAGCGTGCCTTGGACACCTTCGATAGATGGCGTCAACATGTTGCGCCAGAAGCCTAACTTTTACGCTCGTGAACAGCCTCCCATACATGATCATTCCGCCTTTGTGCCGTATCATAATGTTCCAGTTCCCACCGATGCTAATGAACTGGAGATTCGTGAGAACTTCGGTGTCTGGCTCTTTGACTCCCAGCAGACGTATAGAGATTTCAGCTTTACCAGCATTCCTTTTCTTGAGGGCGGCCTCGAGTCTCCATTCAATAACAATATTCATTACGACCATGAGTCTCTTACGAGTCGGTCCCAGCTTGATCTTACGCCCCCACGGCATCCTGACATGCCCGACGAGCTTATCTCCGAGTACCGCCGCCAAGAGGTTCTTCGCTATGTTCAATTATTCCATCAGAAACAGAATAGGTTCGACTCGAAGCTAGCTAGCCTTATGCAGGAGACGGGCGATGATATACCAGGTTTGAGCTTGGATTTTTTGAGGGACTGCATGCGGCATTACTGGGACTTCGTGTCGCCAAGGCTGCCCATTGTCCACCAGCCGACATTCTCTTCCGCGCAATGCTCTATCTTCCTTCTTATGGTTATGATCGCGTTAGGCGCTGCTCAGATATATAGCCGTGAGGCAGCGCGGGAGCTGCTAGAGTACAAGGCCTTCGCCGATCTTATTATCTTGAACGTTCGTTTCGAAATCTTGACCGCTGACGAAGCTTCTCCGCCGGTAGAGTTATGGGTCGCTCAGGCTTTGCTCTTGCTGGAATTTTACGAGAAGATGTATTCATCTAGGAATCTCCATGAGAGGGCACATGTCTATCATTCGGTGACCCTAACTCTCCTGAGACGAGGCAGCCCCCTCATAGGAGGTGCAGGAGCCGATTCACCATCCGATGAGCAAAACGGGTCGGAACACCCTGCAACATCAGATGCGAGGACGTGGTGGGTAAAGTGGGCGAGGACGGAATCGATGCATAGAGTTGTCTTTGCAGCCTTCATGATGGACATCATTCACGCTGCAATGTTCGGACACGCAGCCGATATGGCCCCTCACGAAGTTCGCCTTCCCCTACCCTGTGACGAGTCTTTGTGGTTCGCATCGAGTCCTGAAATAGTCCGTCATCATGATTCAAATTTGAGGTTATATGGCGTGAAGCCTGTTTCATTTTTGGACGGATTGAAGCGTGCCATTCACGGGAAAGAAGTGCAGACGCATGCCTTTGGCCGCATGATTATTATGTGTGGCCTTCTAAGCGTTGGCTGGCATCTCAGACACCGCGATACGCACCTCAAGTGGCTCGAGCTAGGATCTAATTCCTCGGACACGAGGGATAAGTGGTGTAATATGCTGCTGAAAGCATTTGACGATTGGAAGACGAGCTTTGACGGGGCAATTGGGTCGAGCGACCCTGAGTCGGACAACGCCGGCGCACAATCTCGTTCGAATGGACTCATACAGAGTGCATCGGTCCTATATCACCTTGCTCATATTAGCCTGTACATCGATATTGTCGACTGTCAGGTCTACGCAGGAGCGAAACGGTTACTTGGACGGAAAGTTTCTACACGAGACTACAGTAACGTTGTGACACGAATGTCATCGTGGTCGAATCAACTCGCGACCCGCCATGCGATACTGCATGCCTTCAGGCTACTTAATCGGATTCTGGTGGATCCTCGCCAGAAAAAGAACGGCGTGTACGCCAGTCGCGCTGTTGATGCATACGGAATACAGTACTCTTGCCGACGAGATCCCGACCCCCATCGGCCATGGATTATGTATTATGCGACCTTGAGCATTTGGTCTTTCGTACGAGCGCGTGCGTTGTCCAGGAATCAGTCTAATACGCTTCGGCCGTACCCGCAACAATTACAGCACACTCCGACAGGGGTTTTCGATTATCTCGCCAAGGTTACGAAGCTGTCGGAACTCGATACCACATCTCCAGCGCATCTCCAAGATGGGCTTCCGAACCTGCTCGATGCCATAGGTACCCTTACGTCCGAATCGCCTTCCGAGCTGCTTAAAGAAGCTTGCGGTCGTCTCGACATGTGTAAGGAGATGCTCTACAGGAATGTGGCTTGAACAAAGGTCAAGGAAATTTCGGTCTTTATCTTATACGAATGCATCACCTCACAGTAGACAAGGAATAAGTCCTTGTTGCTATTTTTAGACGGCTGCAGATCGCCACGACTACGATGGCTTATGAAATTTTGACAGTCAACTAGGGTAGGTATCGACTCATACAAGGAGTATACACCGTAGTAATTTCATCATTCATCAAGCATGCTATCCTGTAGAAAGCAAGCTCTTCAGCTCTCAACTAGTCGATCTACATTAAACGCGTGGCATTTGAGGTTTGTACAAAAGTGCAATGGGAGATAATCACATTGATAGAGGACTTGGGAGCGTTTAATAGATGTATATATTGATGAGATCAGGATCAATTACGAGACCCTACGCTATTGTTCGACTCACCTTTTTCTTCCTTCCAGTTGATTAAGAGTCTAGTTCAAAAGGCAGCGGGCTTCAGTACAATTTTTACAGGACGCTGACATCTACCAGATAACAAGATGGTTATTAAACTCAGAAAATAGGGAAAGGTCAAAGAGGGCGGTACGAAACTCGCCTAAGTCTGCCGGCATCAAGACTCTACGTCTCAGCTTCTCCAAGTGTCGCACTAACTCCCTGTGTTCGTATGTTGCGCGGTTAGCTATGAACCGCTGCGTGTCCTCTAGCATCCGCTGTAAGTGACCGGAGAGTTCTCGCATGTGTGACCTTGCGGCGGCCCTTACTCTAGCGTCGTCACCTTTCTTTCTGTTGATCGGGAAGAAGATGTTCAAGAGGGCCTGGCATGTGCAAGCCAGGCAGAGCGAGGGGACGGGGATCGTTTCGACCACGACATTGCCGTCGGTGCCAAAGGTTCGGTGGCGCGTCTCCGAGACGTGCGAACATGCGTATGTCTCGTGCGTGACGAATGTCGGCATTTTGACTGGACGATAAGCGCGAGATGTTATGTTTTAGGTAAGACGACTAGATTCGCTGATACATATAGACCGATGAGAACAGTTTTTGGACAAGTTGTTGGGTAAACAGGAACAGCATGGACAACAGTATTGTTCCCTCGTGGTGTTATATAGAGAAAATACAATGTCCAAAGACGTTCAACTTAGCGTTCAATCACGCCTCTTTATCTATTTTCTAAGACGTTTATAACAAGAACTTATCAATCGAGACAATGTCTCTTTGTAGGTAAAAGGAGATTGAAGTGCTTGAACTATGAAAGATCCAGGGGGAACTGTAGGTTCGTTCTAAGAGTAGCCTCGATTCCAATTCCCGTCTTACGTACACTGTCATCGAGTAAAAGTCGACGCTCATCTAATATTAACCCTCGCTCCGCGAAGAGCGTGAATGCGCGACTGCTCGGGATTCATCCGGCGCTCACACTGGTAGGGAATCATCATTCGGCCTTACATTAAACACTAGACGAACTCTCGAGCTCAGGCTCTCTCGCTTATTGTCCTTCTATAACTGAGGGCTTAATGAATAGCTAGGACTGGTGCAAGGTAGGTATGTAATTCTCGAGTCCTCGGATCTACGCACCGAGGGCACACCTCTTAGATACCTATCTTATAACCCCTTTTACTACGTACCACCTTACTCAAACGATCCTCTTAAAAAAAATAAGCTCCTTCATTTCGTAAGCTTTTTTTCTTCGACTTCTTTACGCCAAGAGTTGTGGTCGTTACCAATCAGTGAAGTAGGCTATGAGGTGTAAAAAGGGGCTGTTCGGGAAGGATGATTGGCTAGTCGCACAAGACGACCATCCGAAGATGTAATGGTTTCAGATGCTTCTCCGAGTCATCCCAAGATCCCCAGTGACACAATTTCCAGACGAACCAAGTTTCTATCTTTTCCATCCCCGTTCCTATTTCCACAGTGCAGTTCTTATTTACCGTGCACTCAACATTAACGTTACAGTTGATGGTTAATATGATCGGCATTGATATAGCAGATCTCGACGGGCATCCGATCACTTGCATTAATTTCCGGTCCCACTCCCAAAACCTCAGTTACGCCACGCGATACCAGGATATGCAGAAGGATTACAATTGACAGCTCTCTTGTCTCATATGATGTTCTCGACGCTTGTTGGCGGCTAGGATCCTCTGCGGGGAAATGACTCTGCAGTTTGGTGTCATCCCATATTCTCACCAAGGAGGAATATTTTCGATGCTGTTTGACGTTCCATTCACGAATTACGCTGCGAAAGTCAAGATTTGTGATTCCTGTTATTCGATACCTTTCTGCCATATTGATCTTGCAGTCCCTTGCTTAATTACTATAGAGAAATCTATAATTAACATGCCCTAGTTATATCAATTAGCTGTCAAGGGCATCACGCATCAACAAACTACTGATAATTAACAGAGTTAAGAATAGAAAATACATCGGATCCATTTAGGGATAGATGTGAAGAAGGTATGTAGTATTACTCCATAGAATGCTTGAAGCATCATGAACTTCCCCGGAAAATGCGCGTTGGTACTGTAGTATTGCTGGCGCCAAAGCAAGGCGGACTGCACCGCCAAAATGCCAATACGGATGCCGTCTAAGGTAGCCGCCGAATGTTCAAACAATTCCGGGGTCCGATATTAATCGACCCTAATTATATCAAGAAGGGCGGGTTGGTGATGCGCGACGTATCGAAACAAGGGGGAGGTTCCCCCTCCCTCAGCTGAGGCTGCAGGCGTAGCAGAAAACCGCCTGCACTCAGCCTCAACGGCCAATGCCAACCCGGCGTAAGGGGGGAAGGGGGAGTTCGGATTGAAAATATTTCGAGAAAAAAGGGAAGGTTATTTTGGTCTCATTGTGGTTTGTTTGGATATCTATTTAGTATATAAGCTTCTTCATGATCGCTCTTATGATCTCCAGTCAGAGCAAGCAGCAACACACAGACTTCTACAGAAACATTCACAGCATCAAACATTTCCATCTTCACCGAGACCAACTCGCCTATATTCTACCATCCTTTATATTTCATCAACTCCAAACACTCCAGTCAAAATGGTTCGCATCACCTTCCTCGCTATCCTCTCCGGTAAGTCTCTACTCCCAACTCCCCTCTCTCCCAACTCTCCCCCTTTCCTACTCTACCCTCCCATCCACCCCGTCACTCATACTAACATCCACCTAGTCGCCGCCACGGCCCTCGCCATGCCGGCCGTCAAGCCCGACCCCGCGGGAGCCAAGAACGTCGGCAACGGCGTGGGCACGCAGTTCATCGGCGGCGAGTGCAAGAGCGCCGCCGACTGCGCCTCGACCTGCTGCGCCTTCGTCATCGGCCAGAGCATCGGCGTCTGCTCCGGCATCGGCGCCCAGAACCAGGCCGGCAAGGGCGGCTGCGGCTTCGGCGGCGACGGCGCACCTGCCCAGCAGCCTAACTGCCCCGCCACCAACAACTAGAGACCGAGGGGACGGAATGGCCGGTTCGGCGATCACCTGCGATCGACGGCGGCTGAGGTCGGCAGGTAGCTAGCGGAGGATGCATTGGGTGGCTACGCCGTATGTAATGGCTAATAGGTTATTACTATAAGGAGTGTGGGACTGAGATCGGACGTGCATTTATAGACAGCATGGGGAAAGGGGAATGCATCAGGGGTGGTGTCTGGCAATATGGGTTTAGCATGATGGCATCTTTGATTTTTTGGTAAAAAGGCACTCATTTACATCATTTTGCACATTCATTTATATACGCATCGAGCATTTATATACACATCGATCATTTTCATCTACTCGGCTATGTGCTCGGAATGAACCTAAGTACAAAGTCAAGCCCTCGATTATTGTAGGGGGGCTTTCTAGGGGTATATACCTCTCAGCCCTAACATCCCCAGCTGTATCCTAGCTAGGGTAGGTATACAATAAATCCAGTAAACCAACAACGCCAACAACGCAGCAGTGCCTCCTTTTATAAGCCCTCCGAAACCCTGAGCAACTTCAAGATTTCCTGTAGCTTAGGTAGTATTAATCATCGACGGGAAATCGACCGCACAGTCCCCCTTTTGGATTACATCGGCTACTGGGCTGACAACCCAGCGTTGATATGGTATAGCCTCCGTGTAAACACCTCCCAGAAACTCGACGACGCTCCCCTCTTAAACACCATATGCAGTGATCCGTGACAGCATGTATCATCAGCGTTATATTATACGCCTAAGGCGTAGCAAGACCTTCTATTGCCCTGATATGCGTTCGCAGATATCAAGCGTCTCTTGCAAATCGGACATCAAACTCTTTTAATACACCCATGATGCTAGCTGTCTCGACCTCGATGGGTAGTCGAGCACTCGCATTTGGATGTTGGGGAGCCACCCGGAGTTGTGGTAGCCAAGTCCCGATCTCGTTAACTGCTTTCTCGAAATTGCGATGGCTCGACAGCGTCTTATACGCGTCAGCACACGACAGACTGACAGATGACGAGTCGGTTGACGTTGCCACTCTTTCGGTAGATTTGCAGCATCCAGAACCCCCAGAACCACCGCAGCATCCACCGTTGGGCTTTCCCGAGTTGCGGGCAAAGTTTGCGGCAAGACTACGACAGAAGAGCCCGGACTTGGGATCACTAAGACATTGTGCGCACGTTCCAGGTCCTTTAGAGCCACAGCCACCGGAAGGGCGTGCCGACGGAACCGGTGTGCGATTGAACGAATTGATACTCGGCAGCTTGATGGCTCCAGTGGATGTTACTTCCATAGGTGGAAGGCCAACGTCGTTCTCCGAAGGGGGCGGCGTCTGGACTTGCTGGGAGACTGGAGCAAGCGACTGCGAAGCAGCAGCCTCAGCACACATACAATAGGTTCCCTCCTTGCAGAAGCCGCACGAGTCTCGGGGTGGGATAGCAGGTTGAGCGACGGGTTGATATAAGGCTGGCTCTGTAACGGTCTCTTTCTTCTTGGAAAACATGGCGGTGAAGTCCATCTCGTGTGGATACGGTTCGGGTACCTTCTGTCGCTTCTCTTCGGGTGCTATGGATATCGAGGATGACTTCCGCTTGAGTTCCGTGTCCGAGTTCAGAGCAGGTCCCTTCAGCACGGCTTCGAGGCATTCACACTTGGTACCAATGGTACATTTACCGCAACCAATTGATGCATTGTTGAGGACTTCCTCGACACAGGCACACGATCCATTCGAATTGCAATTGCCGCAGCCCGAGGGATCTGCTGAGGATTCTCGAGCCCCCGAGTTTGAATCAGGAGGAGAGATGATCTGAGATATGGAAAAGGCCGTAGCCGAATTGCGATGATCGGGTTGGTTGCTCGCAACACTTCCTCGTGGTGTTTGATGCTGGGAGGCTATGCTTAGCGAGTTGGAGGCTCGTCCGTGATGTGTAGCAAAACTTCCATTCCTCGACGACACGCTAGAACCATCTCCTCTCCAACGCTGCCGTAAGGCCTGAAGTTCGCTCTCTAATTTGGCACGCTCCGTCCGTTCCTTCTCCAGTAAGTCCTCGAGGACACCACATTTACTCCGGAGGGATTGTACTTCGGTATCTAAACCCTGAACTTGGTCAAGTAACTCTTGCTGTGCGCGGTCGTGCTCTTCCTTTTGCTCTTCCAGCTGTTCCTCCAATTCACCAACGCGAGCAGCCCTCCGTTCGCGAAATGCGCGTTGGGCCGCTCGGTTCTGAGCCTTGCGTTTAGTTGGTGGTGTATCCGTAGCGGGTTTCCGACCTGGCTTTGGCCTTGGCGGGATGACCCATTCTTTACTGGTAATTGAACCCTTTGCGGCAGCGATGGTGGCCATATTTGTGGCCTGGATGGCTACGGCTGTAGCTACGGGTTTGATGGCAAGTTGATGAGTTGAGGTTGGTGTAGACACACTCGAAACCGGCGAGAGAGATGAGGCGGGGGAGGATGCAGCTGAGAAAGGGGTTATAGCGAGTTTGGTTGGCTGTGGTTTGGGGTTTCCGTTCAGATTAGTAGGTGAGATGGCAGTAACGGTAGTAGTGGTAGTAGGGTTGGCCATGTTATTCCGATCCTGGAGAGCAGATGCGGGAAACCCATTCAGTCGATTCTATTCGCTGTTCAACTCGGCGATGTAATGCACCTCGGACATGAGCGTGCTTTGGTTTGGTTTTCCGCAGGTTCGGCTCCGCAAATTTGCAACTTGAGCTCAATCGTGTGACTTGTGACAAGATCGAAGTAGGTAGGTAGTAGGTCTATTAACGAGATAGTCACACAATCGTAAGTTCGGTTTCTCGGATTGGGTTGGATTGTGTAGTTTAATTCTCTTTGTAAAGGCAGAGATGATGGGAAGTTGTTAGGGTTCCCCTCTAATTAAGCAAACCTCCAAGATTGTAGGTAAGAAATCCAATGGAAGTGAGAACGGGCCGAGTCCTCTTCAGGCTCCGAATTAGGGCTTGGTTGTGCTTGGGGGGTTTGTCGGTTCGAAGTAACCGTGTGAGCAGACTCGTGGCTCAGATCAATCTCAACGAGATGAAAAACTGTGACTAAAAAATGAACGAATCAGGTAGAGGAGACGGTTGTTCACCAGACTTTGAGTCAGCAAATTCGTAGACTGAAGACTAATGTAGCATCGAGAATTGTCTCTTCCAAGTCAATAACCCCCCTTTATTGCCAGGATTATGGTGGGGGTGAAGAAGTTGGGGGGCCGGTCTTGTAGAATCTGGTGAGGGAGAAAAGAGAAGTTGGCGATGGTTGGAGGGAGATCCAACTGATCAGATTGATAAGATTATGCCAGGGCCTACAACCATAGGCGATAACCCGTAGAACCCACGCTCCGCTCGCCCAGACGAACCACTCGATGTCACATGGGCCTCTTAGTGGCTCGACAGGGAAGAAGAAAAAACTAATCGATCCACTGCTGCAGGCTCGGACCTGTCGGATTCCGAACTCGTTCGACTTCTTCGACAATTAAAGGGAAAGAAATCGACTGGTTCCTTGTTTGCCCCTCTTTCAGTGTTTGTCTTGGTGAGGAATGGTTGAATTGATATCAGATCGGGTGTGATCGGAGACCAATTTGCTCTGAACTAAGATGTTAGATCTGCCAGGTCCCGCTAAAGCCCGGTGTCGGAGTATTACCTACATCTCGACCCTTAGATAGAATTGCTTGGTGAAACCTGGTCTACCTAATTACGTCAGCAACAAAAGGTGAAAGAGGATGTTCCATTTTTAGATACCCCACATTAAACATAAGCTCCCGTCTGCGTTTATGCTTCGCTGTCGCAACCTTTGGAGAATTATAGGATCTAAAGTTCAGTAATTGTCTGATCACATTTGAACCAAGTTGCTGGGAAATCAAGAAAGTATCAATTTTGATATCGGGTCTTCAAGAGGTGCCAACCCTGTGTGTCTAGACCGCGTCAACGACAACTTTACCAAAAACTAGTCCTACGGATATACAAGCTGCATGTCTAGACATAGCACAAGTTAGCTGGACTGGGCATCTTCCGCTCGCCGGTCCCTCTTCTGTCGCCATGGCCCACCTTTCGGTAATGTCACCAACCAGACCGGTGAGCTCCCGGAGCTTCACCCTGGCCTCCTCATCCTCCTCTGAAGATGACGAAGATGATGCCCCGCTACCCTTTCCCACCGCTCTCCCACGTTCCGACTTCCTCGCTCCCGATTTTGACCCGGCCGAGTATCTTTCCTCCCTCGCCAACCGCCATCAAACCCTAGAAGACCTGCGTTCTGACCTCCGGGAACGCAGCGCCGCCATAAGTACTGAGTTGCTCGAGCTCGTCAATACCAACTATACCAGCTTTCTGAGTCTAGGCGACGAGCTGAAGGGTGGCGAGGAAAAAGTCGAGGATGTCCGCGTAGCACTCCTAGGATTTCGGCGCGCCGTCGAGGAAATCAAGGGCCATGTGAGGGAGAGGGGCTCAGAGGTTGCGGGTTTGAATAAAGATTTAACCCTCGTGAGGGGGGATATCGAAACCGGAAGGGAGATGGTGGAGCTTGATGAGAGGATATCCGCACTCGAGGCCCGCCTAGCGATTGGGAGTGCCGGACATGACAGCGACGAAAGCGACGAAGACGAAGGGGACGACGAGGACGAATTAGAAGGAGCCGTAGGAAGCAGCACGGCAAAACTTGCACAGTTAGCAAGCCAATATGTCACGGTAGACGAACTGACCAACGATATAGGCAGAGAGACATCCTTTGTGCGGAAAACGGAGGAAAGATTAACGAGGTGTCGAAACACCATCCTATTGGATCTTGGTACGGCGTTGAAGGAAGCCAAGAAGGCGGGGACTAGAGGGCAGGTCAAGTTACTGAGGCTCATGAGTATCTACTCTCTGGTGGATGCCCAAGCAGATGCGGTCAAAACATTGAAGAGCAATTGAGTGGCGAACCAAGGTCATCCTGATAGCAATGAGCATACTAGCGAAGATACCCAAGCACCTGGCATTACACCAAAAGATATGGTACAATTTGTACATGGCCCTGATCTATGAAGCTACATGTGGCTATTTACATGGCCGTGCTGAGGTGCTCCGGTTGGATCTTGTCGTCGGTAGGATTAAAGCCTCCGTTCAAGCTAAAGCCCGGCCCGGTTGTAGATGTGAGCACAACCTCGACCAAGTCCTTCTTCACCTTGTTCTCCATCCTGAAGATGTTCTCCTTAACGGCACCAACCAACGCTTTCACGTTCTCGGACAGCATTTTAGGACTGAATTGGATGTTGCCGATGGGCATACGGATCGAGCCAGTCCTTTCCCTGTAGTGCTCGGCGCCGACCATCTCGTGCATCAGCGTCTTCACACTCTTGGTGATAGTGTTGGTCTTCAAACTAGGCATCAGACCTTTCGGTCCCAGTATTCGGCCGAGGTTTGCCTTCTTGAGGGCCGGTTCCGAATCAACATGGCAGATCAGACGATTGAATGGAAGTTTCCCGTGGTTCGACTTGATAAGTTCGAATAGAGATTCTTCCCCGAATGCAACGGCGCCGCCTGCGCGGGCATCCTGCATAGCTCCGCTTCCTTCTTTGCAAATCACGGCGACGCGCGTATCGGACTTGATGGGGTACGGAAGACGTATACGACTTCGTAATACCGGGCTGTTTTTAGGGGTTCTGATCCTTAACGCCAGTTCGTAGGTGACGGAAGACGGAGGACGGCCAACTTCAGCAGCCCGTAGGTATCTAAATAGGTTTCATATTAGTCTAAGAGAACGGAAGGGTTGGGCTCAAGGAGTCGGCTTACCGCATCGCATCGCAAAGTGAATATTGCTCTTCTTGACTCGGTGCCGCATATTTATATTCCTTATGTTTCTGTTGTCTCCTCTTCTTCTTCATCTTGTCCTTCTCCCTCTCACGCGCTCGCATGGCGACAGTCCCGGCGCTTTTGCATCGTGTCTGAACTACCGACGGGGCTAGGAACCTAGGGATTGTCGCATTGACAGGTCTCGCAGGTGTTGACAGGCTCAGCCTTGTTAAGGATGCAATGCATTGATTTATTGAAACCATTGTGGCCTTTTATGGTCGTCCGAGTCCAGCTGTGCTGTGTCGAGTGTGTCGAAGACGATAGCTTAAGATCTGAAGAAACAAATTTAGGATGAGACCCCAGCCTCAGTACGACGCCACGACGCCACGACGCCACATTTAGCATGCCACAGCCCTGGAGATGCATATCTTTATCTTTATCTTATCAGTTATCATAAATTTGTATGTACCTTAGGTAAATCAACCCCGCCAACCGGCCATTTTTACATATGCAATGCCGTCAGTGGCCTGACCCCGCCACAAAAAAACAGTCAACAGTCTCATGCCGTTGACTCAGAACGGTCACATATCAACCTGACTGTCCCTCACAAGCCATTGGGAGTCCATTCGTACCTACCAGCAACCTCCTACGACTTCGAGGACACTAGACACTCATCAATATGAAGGCAGACGAGCTTGTCGCCGTGTCGACCTCCCTAGGAGGAGATTTCAAGTCCATCGAGCCCCACCTCATCCGACTCGAGAAGCATCTGACTCTAAGAACCTATCTCGCCGGATACAGTCTGAGTGACATCGACTCCAAGATTTGGCTGGCAATTAAGAGCAATCGTGTTGCTGTCTCCTTCGTCCGCAAGGGATCCTACCCCAACCTCTACCGATGGTTCACCTACGTCGAGCAAGTCCACCCGGAGATCCAGGCCGAAGTCAAGGCTGCCGACACGGCCCGGAAAGCGAAGGTCCAAGCAGCCAGTCGAGCTGGAGCGAGTTACAACTTAGCTCTTCAGGAGACAGACAAGGGTGTTGTTACTCGATTCTTACCCGAGCCATCGTATGTTATTCCTATATTCGTACATTTTAGCAGCTACATCATAAAACAAAACACATCCTAATTGCATCGTAGGGGCTACCTTCATATCGGACACGCCAAAGCCGCCTTGCTTAGCGACTACTTCGCACACCAAGCTTACAAGGGTACGCTCCGCCTGCGACTCGACGACACGAACCCGAGCAAGGAGAAGGAGGAGTATCAGGATGCCATCATCGAGGATCTTGCTCTTATGGGGATCAAACCCGACGTTGTCACCTACACCTCCGACTATTTCGACCACCTCTATGACACCTGCCTCGGCCTCATCAAAGACGGACACGCTTACGCCGACGACACAGACGTAGAGACTATGCGCGACGAGAGAGGTAAAGGTATCGCGTCCAAGCGCCGAGAGCGCACAGTCGAGGAGAATCTAGCCATTTTCGATATGATGAAGAATGGCACCGAGGAGGGTTTGAAGAACTGCATTCGCGCCAAGATCTCTGTCGACAACCCGAACAAGGCCATGCGCGACCCCGTCATCTATAGAT
The DNA here is from genome assembly GCA_022578845.1 of Hypoxylon cercidicola. Taxonomy (NCBI): domain Eukaryota; kingdom Fungi; phylum Ascomycota; class Sordariomycetes; order Xylariales; family Hypoxylaceae; genus Hypoxylon; species Hypoxylon cercidicola. The sequence goes on from MU399531.1 coordinate 69,607, forward strand.
GCAACCCCAACGACCCCCACCACCGGACAGGTACCAAGTGGAAGATGTACCCTACGTACGATCTCGCATGCCCCGTCGTCGACAGCCTAGAGGGTGTCACCCACGCGCTGAGGTCCACCGAATACACCGACCGAAACCCTCAGTTCCAATGGTTCCTCGACACGCTGAAATTGCGACAGGTTTACATGTGGGACTTTGCCCGTATGAACTTCATTCGGACTTTCCTCTCGAAGCGGAAGCTGGCGAAGCTGGTCGATAACGGCCGGGTCTGGGGCTGGGACGACCCACGAATGCCTACGATTCGTGGTATCCGACGACGAGGTATGACCATCCCTGCGCTGCGCGATTTCATCCTAAAGCAAGGACCGTCTCGAAATGTTGTGTCTATGGACTGGGCTAGTTTCTGGGCCACAAACAAGAAGGAAATTGACCCTGTCGCGCCACGACACACCGCCATTCTCAAGAAGGACCACGTCAGGGTAGCCATTATGGGAGATGAGGCGCCTGCAGAGCCACGTACCGAGGACAAGCCCCTCCACCCCAAGAACCCCGCCGTGGGAACGAAGAAGGTGGCTTTTAGCAAGGAACTTATCATAGATCAAATTGATGCCAAGTCATTCAAAGACGACGAGGAGATTACCTTGATGCAATGGGGCAATGCGGTCGTGAGGGCTGTCGCCAGCGGCGATCCAATCACTAGTCTCACCTGCGAGCTGAACCTCAAGGGAGACGTCCGCTCCACAGAGAAGAAGGTCACCTGGCTGTCGACGCAGGGACAGAAGCTCGTCGATGCGGAGCTCTGGGATTTCGACTACCTAATCACCAAGGACAAACTCGAGGAGGAGGATGACCTGGAGCAGTTCCTAACCCCCGTGACGGCCACTATGGAGGAAGCCTTCTGCGACGAGGGTGTAGCTAAGCTCAAGAAGGACGACATAATCCAACTCGAGCGGAGAGGATACTACCGCGTGGACAAGGGCTACGAGGAGGGTAACGAGAAGAAGGTTATCCTGTTCTGCATCCCGACGGGTAAGAACAAATAGATAGGTGCAACGTGGATCCTAGCATAAAACTGTCGGTAGAAGACTTTGATAAAGGGAGACCAATGCAAAAGGTCATGATACCCAATCTCGTCAATTAAGGACCAGGGCTAGTACGTCTGTATGACATGTCATGCTTGTGAGATGTCGCGTTGCAAGCTGGAGGCCTTCGACTCTCGGAACTGGCAAGCTGGAAAACGAGTCGATAATAAGCCTTACTAGTAACATTTTCCACATAATGATGGTGTCAAACTACTCGACGCACTAAAGTTGCGTGGTAAGATCTTTGTGATACACAGGTATCATAGAGGGCAGCTTATCAAGAAGTACCATGGCAAGTTGGAACCAGAATGCCACTTTTCCAATGATATTATAACTATCAATGGTTATATAAGAAGCTCCGGCTATTGTCATGAAGAGAATATACTCAGGATACAAACCATGGGGTTCGTTGATATGTGTAGCGGAATCCTTTATAACCCAATAATCAACATTTGTATCTAAAGTAATTGATGACCAGGGGAAGTCCATTAGGCAAAAAGTCTCTTTAACATTGACCTTCATGAGCTCAACAACTCGCTGTCATCATCGAATGACACCTCTTATAAGAGGTAGTAATAAGCAGTGACGTGTGCTTCCGTCAGCATAGCCTTACACCTCCATGTCGCCCGTCTAGTAAGGAAGTGAAACTACACATGAGACTGGTGGCTGTATACGATATGTTGGAATGTTCGATACGAATATTCTAGACTGGAGGTAAATTTCCGCACCCCAGGTAAGAATACAAGGGGACAGGTACACAATGTTGTACTACTGATACTTGTTCTTGGTCGTTCCTGAAGACGTGTTAGATGGTGTTTGGGTGTCAAAGTTCGATGTTGTTATACTATCAGCTTAGTATAAGTAATTCCTGGATTAGAACAAATAAAATGGAACGATATTATACAACGATTAGTACTTTTGTCATATAAGTGCCCGGCTTAGGTAGAGATTTTAAAACCTGGCTTTATGGCGTATCTAATAGTTGATCTATATACCCCTAATTTGTCCGGGTGATCAACTAGGCTGATCAAAAGTGACTATGTTGTGCTAGAACTACTTCCTTATACTACAGCTTTAAGCTATTGTAACTTGAGGTAACGAAATACATATTTTAAATCAACTATATGCTACCTACTCCCTGATTGGGTATATCTCGATACGTGTTTATTACAATCTGCTGCATTTTGATGATATGTTAACGTCAGACAACTTCTGAAGTACCCAGGTTGAAGGACTGGAACACCGCATGGGTATGCATGGTGCATGTGGGATCTGTCTGCATCCACATGCTAATGCTGCTATTATACTTCACGATCTAGGAACGTGACACAGCTCCATACTGACAGTGGACAAGACAGCTACTTCACCGAGTCAGAAGAGGAGCCTTGTTTCACGATTGGACTCGTATGAGCCAACGGATACGGTAGGCTACCGAATGACTATAGACAAAGTAGCTGGTTGCTTGTAACTATAGACTGTGAGCTAATTTAAATCTTGTAAAGGGAGTACGTATGATTGTCAATTAGATCGATATAAAATACCCGGCTGGTATAGCTTCTCGTGTCGCCGGGGATTGTGGGCCTTTCCAGACCCGTGGGCTCGCCTGGTAGAGTTCTATAGGCCGCAGTTGAAGGGCTCCTAGTTAGGCAGGTAGGTCTGCTGTGTGGTCTTGGTACGTGACGCTTCACTATTGATGTCTACGTATGAACACGCTTGTCACAGCGCGTGGAGGAAGCCTGCCATGCTGTACGGATAACTGGCCTCTGTAAAATCGACGGGGTCGTGCCAAGGTGGACTTCCGATGTGGGTTTTCAAGGTGGATTTGTGAGGAGTAGTTGGATCTTCAGGAACCAGGACTATACTATAGATGACCTGCGAGTATACTCCAGGATATTCCACATATGCGACTGGCTGGATCGAGAAGTTCCACTGCCAACCCGGGCCGTGAAGCCCAGCGTCGAGAGAGTGGTTGGCTACCAGTATATCCACTTGAAATCTCCGACTATACGAATCGACTATACGAATCTTCAACTTCAGATGAACGCGTTCCCCTGAGGCTCCACACTGACACCGGGATGGTGCAATTGACGTGCAGCAATCAGATCTGTACAAGGCTGAAAGAGGGAATCGAACACCTAAGCGGATAGGCATCGCGTGTTGCGTGCCAGGAATGATCAGGATTAGGATCTCGTTGGGCTACATTAGGGAACTCTCAACACGACTCTACCTGAAACCCTGTCTACGATTGCCCGATATCAAGTTTATCAGCCGCTGGTCATCATGCATTGCAGCTGGGTGTCCAATAGTCGACAGAGCGAGAAAATAGGCCGTAGACCGACTGTCCAGTAGGTATTCCCCAGCCAACCAGCTTTAGGTGTGTAGAAGAGCAAGGCGAAGATGATTGGTTTAGGGGGGTCGGGGGAGAAAAATAAAAGAAAAAAGTAGAAAGAAGAGCGAAGCATCGTGGACGCATTAAATGAGATATGTGGGCATGCATGAGGCAATTGGATGTGTTGGCAAGCAGTAGATGGTCGTCCGTCTCGCGTGGCCGATGGGGATTGGGCAAGCTGCATGTCTGATGGGCTCCATTTTCGACCCCTGGTACCTAAAGGTTAGCAACATGAGCAGCATGGAATTTTATTAGCGAGCCTCTAGCGGGAAATATTCCAAAAGGCTACGATTCGATCTGCAGCGTTGACCGCCGTCTCGGGCGATGCAGCCTTAGACTTGGATCAGACTTGGATCAGGGGAGACAATTTGGGTAAGATGCGAAAGAGCATGGAAGGCGAAGAAGCTTAGCAATGCAATATGCAGGGCCAACTCATCGCTTTTTGCCCAGCCGAAAGGGGCCAGGACCCTTTACCATTGGGCCGCTGGGGCAATAGCAGAAATGTTTGTATATGCTGGCTTATGTGTTGAGGATGCGAGATGATACCTGGCGGGAAAGATGAGAAAGAAAAAAACGCTTGTCCTCTTTTTTCCCTCCCTCCGTTTCTGCATGTAGACGAAGAGGTATCAGTAATGTATCGTTTATTCTTGGACCGGCTTGCTTGTCGATATCTGTTTGGACCATGGGCCGCCCCCCTTTTTTTGCGCCGTTTGCGCATTTGCTGTCAGATGTGAAGAGCCGACGAATGGACAATCAGACAGGACACATGAACCAAAATTAGAGAGAGGCAAAGACATGGAGACATGGTATGGCAGATTTGTTCTGTCGTACTGTGTTGTGTTCGCTTTTCGGTGTGTAGCCGCGGGGCGAAGGACTCGACTTCGAGAGTGTGTATGTGTAGTTGTATACATTGGAGTTGTAGTTGTATACATGGTACTGTAAGAAATTGGAGATCTGTATGACCATCTGGGCAGGCAAAGAAGAAAGGGGAAGTTGACTCGAGAGGGAAAACGAATAGATAAGAAATGCGATGGCATCCGGGACAATGACTCAATTGTAAAAGATGACCATCCGTTGCCTCTAGCCTTTTTTGCCTCTTCTACTGTATGCGAGTTATTGCAGGTATCGTCATCATGGTCGCCTTGCATGTGTTGTATGATACACACCCGCTTGAAGTGAAGAGGGACCAGATTTGCCTCTAAGTGGCTAGTCGATGGTTGGGCAAACATCGGAGGGTTGGCTGGCTGGCTAGCGGTGGCCGGGGGAGGGCAGGACGGCAGGAGGGGCGGCTTATAGTGTGGAGAGACTAGGGGAGTACTGTACGGAGGCAGGGAGTGCGGCACTTTCAGACGCAGCGCCACGATAGCGAGGAGAGGGTACTAATCGTACTACTATACTAGCGCGAATTCCCCTGTACCTTAGCCACTACTTTAGCCACTTGCGACGTGATACACAGTAGATCTCGGGACACAAGACTGTACTCAACAAGTTACCCTCCTACCCCACGTCGGCCAACAACAGTGCGACAACTAGAGACTGTCGTGTAACTGGATGCTTCGACAGCTGGACAAGGTTCCAGCGACCAAGGCCCGTGGTCCAAAGATCCCAAGGCCGTGAAGAGTCGGCAAGACAACAGACACATCATCTGTCTCTTCGCCTTCTGCCTTCGACCGCGTCTTCTGCTGCATCAGCTAGCTCCGCTACTTGTTGCTTGCTTGCTGCTGTTGTCTTGTTGTCTGCATTTTCCCTTTTCTGCTTGTCTTTCTTACATACCCTCTCCTTTGCCTCGGCCTATTCCCGATTCTGTGGTATAGGCAGATTATATAGGTACTTGCATCTGTACTTACATCTGTACTGTATTATATACGAGTATATACTATATACCGGGTTTCCGGAGCCGACAGGCAACCAAACACGCTCACCCCAAGAAGAACGAAACGAACGAAACGAAACAGCTCAGCCAGGGTCCAAGAAGTGTGAAAGTGGCAGTGGCTGGTAACTGGCGCGAGCACGAGCACGAGCACGCACGAGCATGAGCTGGGAACGAGATTATTTACATCCTTTACCATATCATCTACCGAGCATGATTGCTTATTATTCGGCTTGAGCTGCCCAATAATTCACCCTCATTTCATGCCACTGTTGATCTGGGATCGACCATCAGCTATCAGCCATCCGCCATCGAACCGCGACAGGGACTAGTTCGGCCCCTCCAAGCTCTCCCTCCATCGTGTCTAATTATATTCTTTAACTACTTGAAGCCCAACTCTACCCTACCATATACCATATTTGTCCCATATTCATATCCCATTACTTACCTATACCTAACATACCTGTCATATCATATCATATCCCCGTCCTATCCTAATCTTTACCTGACCTCCCTTACGCTTTACGCTTTTCCTTCCTGAGATCCCACCTGCGATATCCCGTGCATCACAGGTCCGGCATCCATCCTACTTCCGCTTCGAGCTAGGCCAGAAAGCTGTATTGTGTCCATGTCTAGATGACAACCTGCAAAAGAATCTCGGCGACTTCGACGAGGATCGAGTAATTGCGAAACACCGTGGCTACCTAGCAGCTCTCTCGTCGGGGGTGCTGCTGGTCGTGCTGGGGTGAAAGTGGCGCGCTCGCACATATCTTTACATGCGCCCACTATGATTTCCATGCAGCGATCTCTCTCGTCGCCCGTTTGCATACATTCTTCTCCACGTGAGTCGGGTAGAGGGAGCGCCGTGGGGAGCGTTGAGGAGTTTCAAGTGTCAAATTACTTGTGTGTTGTACTAGGTTACTGACTGATTGACTCGAATTCTATAGCTGTCTCTCCAACCGCTACACATCCCTCATCGCGGTCTCCAACGCCCTCCCCGGAGACGAGACCCGAAGTATCGCGTCCGAGACGGTTTCGATCACGAAGTCCTGTTAAGCCCGCGAGTGGGCACCGTCGGCGAGAGTCGTCAGGGTCGGTCCGTAAGATTGGTGGCGACGACACATCCCGCGATGCATCTTCGAAGCAGCAGTCGAGCGCTAGCCCGAGCGCTGGCGCGAGTGCGCCGAAGAAACCGGTAATAGACCAAGCCGTAGGCCCATCGAAGCCACCCCCGCCTCCCTCTCCGTCCCCGGGTTCCAGCCCGCCTGGCCCGCCCAGTCCATTACAGCCCATCTTGAAGGACCAAGATGACTCTGCTCCTCTCCCGCGAACCCTGCTGGCCGACGTATCCTTATACACCAACCCGCATTTGACACCCGAAAATGAGGGCACCACTTTGGAGGAGCTCGCCCATCTCGTCCGGCTGTCTAAATACCAGGAGCGCAAGTGCGCCAATACTCGTATCCGCCTCCAGAGAAGTCTTATTTCGACTGCCCTCTCGGCGCGCCTCACTCGGTGTGGAGAGATTTCGCTGCGCAACCTGGCAGATAGCTTCCGGAACGATGACAAGAAGGCCTTTGCTAATTTATTCGGTGCCATCCATGATGTTCGGAATAGCTGCGATGCCACCCGTCGTTATGCTTTGTTGGAACCCGAGATGGAGTCTTTGCAATCCTCAGGAGTAGCGTCTGTCGAGACTTTGGTGCCTCCGCCCAGTACGAATGGAACCATTGGTCCCGGTAGTTCTGTGGCTCCCTTCTTCAATGATATTTCGGCCTCTGCCAGGGAGGCTTTTCTGAGCTTCCTGACTCAGATCCGGACGAACCCGGACTACCTTGCTACACGGCTATGCGCTCTAAATACTTCGGAGCTGCAGGCTTTAACTATTTTCCATCAGGGATTGGAACCCATAGAATCTGTTTTACCGTACCACGTCCGTGCCACCGGGCGTGGACATCCTGGCGGTCCCAGTAGACAGTCTGCGCAGACTCCCAACGCCGTTGAGCGGCTTCTCTCCTTCCAGCGCCACGATCCCCTTTCTGCTCTTATATACACCTGCTTTGCTAACTCGGCCGGCCCGGACAGCGCCGAGGACAAAAGAAGGACAGGAATTTGGGCAACCGCTTTTGCCCGTTTAATTTCCACCAAGTCCACCAGTGAGCCAGTATTGATATCTATCCTCAATGCCTGGTCTGCCATGCGTGATTGGTCCGGACGAGCCAACATGGAATGGTACCTAATGAAGATTCTCGAGGATGGAGCGTTCCTGCTCGACCGAGCTGAGGACCAGAACGGGACGAGGTTCAATCTATCTAATTACTCCAACAAGGAGAGTATTGCCGCCGAGGAGTTTTATGATCGTGCTGTTAACGATCTATTTGCCATTATCGATGACGAGGACGCAACAGGTATTCCGGAAGGCGTCATCGAACTTGGAAACGAAATTCTCCGTCGGCTGGAAGTCAACCACAGCACGCGTGGTCTTGTAGATACCACGCGCAAATGGTTTGTATACAAATGGATCTTCTCTAGTTGGCTGCTTGCTGTTGTCATCCACCCAGAGAGTTACGGCATGATGGCCGAGTACCATATTACCGAGTATAGTCGACAAAAGATCCTCAAGCAAGTGGCCACGACGGCGCAGCATGCCGTTGTTGAGATGCTCTCGGGTCAAAATCCCCAGCGGCCGGTTTCCACGCCCCTCAAGATCAAGGGCCACGTTGAGAACATCCTGGCTCGCTTCAAGCCGTCGGCGAAGAGGACGGGTAGGCTGCTTCCGGCTCGATCCATTACGTCCCTCAGAGAAACCGTCGAGGTTCACCCTTATTTGGTTCTCAGTCCAGCTGACATTGTCACGCTTGTGAATGCGCTATTCCCCGAGCGCAGGCCCCAATCTGCTCACTCTAGTAGCATCCGGTCTGGTGCGCCATCGATATCGGGCTTCTCTGCCATCTCCCAACCGATTTCCATCGGCACGTCCAGGAGTAATTTTGACACCGCTTCCGTCTTGAGCATGAGTACGTCGTCGGTTTTTAGTGACGGAACCACTTCGGGAGAGCCCTTGCTTGAGGACCAAGTAGTCGGTACGCCTCAAAGGCGTTCGCCAACCGTCCCTGACGGGAACAGGCAGAGCCATGCCAGCAACTACGAGGACGATGGCTACCGTCTTCGGTTAGCAATGCATGAGATGGTCCAGATCCTGGGACCGGAAGTCATCTCGGGTGCTTGTCATCCGTGTGCCGAACGCTGGGCTGTCGTATTTATTTCGGCCGATGGGAATAGCCTCTCCTTACAGATGACGTATGATCCCGACGACGATGCCGAAGAGGAGAATTCTTCTACTACTAGTGATACGGAGGATGACGAACCTGACGAGAAGCCCGAACTCGACAAGGACTATCATCAACTGCGAGACTCGGTCTTGAAACTTGTCGAGGATTTCGAAATCCCCCAGGGCATTGAAGATCATGGCAACAAGACCACATTTAGCAACCGGGCTTCTGGGCTGAAGAAGTATCGGTCCAAGAACAAGATCATAACCACGGGATCGTCGATGGGTAGTCGCAATCCTTATCGTAATAGATGCGAAGAGGAGCAGAAGTCCAAGCTGGCTGCCGAGGAGCCTTCCCGCCCATCAGAAGACAAGGAGACTGGAACGGTGGCCGGATCTTCATCCGTCTTGATCACGATGCTTGCAGCAGCCTCGTCCCAGTCTCGAATCCAATCCGACTTCGTGTCGGCGCATCTGTATTGGAAAACTCTACAACAATTGAACGCTCTGACCTCTCCATCGCTCCGTAAGAACGGTTTTGCGACGCTCCTCAACATATTCTCTCGAGGTCCCCGCGATTCAATTCGGCGTTCTGCTTCGGCAATTGAGGAATATGATGCCTGGCTAGTCTGGCTCAAGCAGAGCCAGGAGCGCCACGAAGGCCTGATCGAGACCATGATGAAACGTCTGAAATCGCTGAGAGATAAGATGTGGTACGTGACAGATGTTCATAACTCGGCTCCTTATGAACATACTCGGAATATTTGCAGCGCCCTGAAGATCATGGGCGCGCCGGGGAAATGGGGTTCGTTTCAACGCAACCGAGCCCACATGGCTCGAGGGCCTGCTTCTGCTTATATCTTCCGAAATGAATCCCAGATGCTAGACCTCTTAGCCGCTAGCGAGGACCAGGGAGGTCCAAACAAGCTCAGCGATGCCCAAGCCGAGATTACCAGCAAGTGGTTAGACCAGTTCGGCATTCAGAACCTGTGTTCGGGAGAAGAGCGCATACATCGATTCTGCTGCGAAGTCGATAGCTGCATAGGCAAGCTAGTCGGCGAGAATATCGTGGACGGTCCTGTTCTCTGGTCTAGCGAACTATATTCGCGGGATCGCAAGATGTTCGAAGGCTCCCGCACCGGAAGAGACAGAGAAAGCGTATGGGGCGACGACGCTGCGAGCGTCATCAGCGGCGACCACGAGAGACGATATGCTTCCCCGTCGGGTCGTCCAGGCTCGATGGCGCGGGACCTAAGAAACATGTCTGCGTACAATACCAGCCAGGTCTCTCTCGACTCCCACCATCGTTACAGTTTTTCGAGAGCAAGCACTGCGCTGTCTGATAACTTTGATGCGCATGACTATTTTGGAGCCTCGTCTCCTATCCACGCCATTGATTCAACTTCTACGTTCTGGTCCCCCTTCCAGTCCACCATGTCGACCGTCAGTTCGGCAACTTCCCGCGCGCAGTCACCTACCACGAGCGTCACCAATCTGTCGAGCACCTTCTCCAATCCAAACCACCAGCCGCTTCCGTCTCATCATCCGGCTAGCCGATCCGGAGCGTCCGTTTCGTCAAACGAGACTGTTCATCTGCACCGTCTCTCAGAAGGGAAAAAGCGCTTTCTGTCCGACCTTCGCCAGACCCTCACCAGTTTGTTACTCTCTGAGCTGGGAAATATCGTGTTTTCATCTGGGTCGGAGACCGATGGATGGTTTAATAATTTGGGCCAAGAATGCATAGAGCGTCGAGACATGGAGGAAAGAAAGGCACGAAAACCTGCGCCAAAGAGGGACCGCTTGAGCAAGGGTTCTGCCAAGCAAAGAGTGATAGAGAAGAGGAAGAGTTTTGGCAATCTTCGGCAAGCGGGCGAAGCCTCTAGGGTGGACTTGGGCGTTGATAGGCCTGACAGTGCTTCTGGGCCAAGCAATGAAAGCTCTGCCGCGAGCGATACGGCATCAACCCGCGGGAAGCCCTCGAGAAAGAAAGACACTCCAGAATTCCCCTATGTGAAAGCCTATCGGAGGCTACTGGGCATGTTTGCGGTTCACCCGAACCCATACACCAAACTCAATGCCCTTCTTGAATTGGAACGCCTAGTAGCTGCTTCTTTATCCAGCGGCGGGCGTCGTTCTCGATGGGCGTCACGACATCAGTCTGGGTCAGTCGAGGAGGATAGTGGCCTGCCAGGGAAAGCCGAAGCAGCCGACCCGAGTTCCGAGAATACCAGGGAACGGCGACCCCAGCAATTCCAGTCGCTCATGGTGTCCCTCCAGCCTCGCTCCAACAAAAGCGCCGATGCGCGCTCTATCGTCTCCATAAAAGAGGCAGCCAACACGGAAGCTATCGCCCAAGTTCTTCGGTCACTATTCAAAGACGCAGGCATCCGACCGAAGACACTATTCCGCGATCTGCAGTTTATCAATTCGTTTGTTTCTCCTACTACTCTAGACACAGATCGAAGCAAGCCATTTTGGGATATTGTCGTAGTGGCAATCGCGCTCAAACAAGACGTGATCACGACAACGGTCGAAGTTGCAGACGAGATCTTGAATTTCTACACGCCATCAAGGCAGCGTCCTAGTGGCGACGACTCACCTGAAATGCTTCGAAAACCACCTCTTCATTCGCTCCAGGATGCGGCAAATATGTGGACGATCGCCGCGAAGGAGGGCAATGCAACAGCACAACGAGAGCTGGCACTCTTCACTCTCGGCCATCCCGAACTTGTTGAGAGGAGCACACTGCCGCTGTCTAAACCGCGGGACGTATTCAAGCAAGCCGTTATGGAGAAGTTCGGCCCACGATCGGGAAGTGGCCCACGCCATTCCGTTGACCGAAGCCGAGGCAATCTCGGTGCGGCAGGACCGGCATCTTCAGGTATGCAGGATGCAGGCATGGATAGCGACGTCAGGAGTGACCCTACTCTGATGTGTGTAGCAATCCATTGGATGAAAGAAGCCGAACGCGGCGGAGATGAACTGGCCAGGACATTCCTGAGCCAGAACGAGATGATGGGTCTATAATGATTGCTCCCACGTTTGCTACTGGCATCCTACTTGTCTTACGTTTTCCACATCTGTTTCCACTCACGTTATTTCTATTACTGGTCACTAGTCACCGGGAGCAAGAGGCGGCCACATGTGTTCGACGCATTTTCCCCATTATCAGTTGGATACCCCTGACTTTCATTTTTCATAGCCATCTCCATATGGTCTTTCTTTATGCCTGTTCAAGATCAAAATCAATACCCACTCTCTGTTTGTCCTTTACAACAACTATCATCGGGCTGAGGGATATACCAAGGTAAAAGAATAGGGAATACGATGGCATACATGGGGGTTTTGCTGAAATCGGGAACATATACCTCACATGCTATACATATTCCGGATCTTCGCTGGCTGGGAACTATTATCCCTTATGAATTGGACATCGGCAGGCTGTACCAATATCATATCAATTATTCTTGTACGCGTCGCAGTATGCGATGAACCCGTCAAACCTGTTTTCAGATGAACGGAATGGGATCCTTATTATCGAACTTTGCCTACTTGGTTCATATTAACTTATATAGATGGGATTGCTAACAGCATACGAGGTGGATATACCAAATGGGTAGGGCATTTTCTGTCTCCAAATTTATTGAATAGAGGTTTTTACCAGTCTACGAATTATTTTCAACCTCCTGATGCTTTTTACCAACAAGTGTGAATAAAGTGATCTGCTTCTAGGACTGGTAGAGAAGAATTGGTCAAACTGGGCACAGAAGCCGATATGACGAAGATACTTAAGCAATTATTATGAATTGTTCTAAATTTAAGCTGGGGTATCTTGGGTCTAATCTATCTTCCCTTGTGTCGTTGATTTGCGATCAACACCATGTCCATTTTGATGCGAAGTGGTATGCTTCTCACCCTCAGGCTCTATCTCAACCACAGTCATATCGGCTCGAACGCGGAACCGCTTCCCTCTCCAATTGACCGAAGTGCCCAAAAACACAGCCCACGTCCAAATAGGCAGGGCTAAGATCTCTCGTCCCAACCACGCCAGGAACCACTCGCCAAATCGACGCTTCTCTGCCCCACCGCGACTCGTACCACGGGCAAATAGGGGTACATGCTCATCTACATAGATGCTCTGGCCGGCGTGCAGTTTCTTAAACACAATCCGGTCAACAGTTATCCAGGTGATCATTTCGGCGAGCCAGATGTACCACAGAGCGTTCCAAGTCTGCGGAATACCAAGGACATTGTGAAACCAGGGGATGCTGGTGAGGCCGAATGACACGTAGAAGCAGCATACGAGGCTTTCGACACCATGCTCGACGAGAGTGGCTGATAATACGGTCCATTTCCGGGCGCGCAGCCACCTGACACGGCGCGCGACGTAAGCGGGTACGGACATGCCTGCCATAGGTTGGATAGCTAAGTCACCCCAAACCAAGCCATGGTTCGCGTAGCCAGGAAGTTTGGACCGCCATAGGAGGTCACCAATGACGTGGTCCTCGCACATGAACAACGAAAAATGGTCTAAACCTTTGGGAAGAGTAGCCGCTCTGCCGGTCAGGATCGGGTTCCGGGCCGGGTCGGTGACTTGGTCGAGGTGGGACTTGCGGAACATGTTGCTCTTGCCTACGATGCAAGGCGCGATCCCGACGGTGTTGATGGCACCGTAGAACTTGGCGTGAGTTGTAGCCATGAACATCTCCTCGAGTCGGCCACCGCCGTGTGCCCACGATCGCGATAGGACGGAGGAAGGCACGTCGACATTGGACTGCGCATCGGAACCTCCTGTTACGGCGGATCCAGATAATAGAGTCTGGCCTTGGGCATTGGAGGAACTCATGGATGTGACAGTATCGACGACTAAAGGCAGCTGATGTACGAACTTGTAGGGTGTGACTCGTTTGCCGTTGGCTCGAAATCCGCAGAGCTTGTCAACCATTCGACCAGCCACGTCCCTCGCGATCCAGACGTTGCAGTCTAGCGGCCAGATGATATCCCCCTTAGCCTCCCTATACGCCCTGCTCAAGTTGCGAATCTTGGGGTTCGGTCCGACGTTGTCGACGTGGCCATTGTCGCCGTGAAGGTACGGGTCTTCGGTTTCAACGAAAACCTTCGCATCGAAGTCGGGGTGATCATCGAGCAGCTTTCGAATAATGGGATAGGCGGCATCGTCTTTGGAGGAGACGCAGAAGTATATGGTCAACTTGTCTTTTGGGTAGGACTGGTGGAACACAGAGGCGAGACATTCGTAGAGACCAGGCTCGAGTCCTTTCGCAGGTCGGATGATGGTTATATGCGGTACTTTATTTTTCGGTAGGTGAGGTGACACGGGCTCGGCAGGGACCGACGAATAGTAGCGGAATCTATTGAAGCCACGGTTAGAAGGCTTGCTGATCCCAGGTAGGGATAAACAAACATTTTATAGAGTCCTATCCCCTGCACGGAGACAACGATGAATCCCCATATGATGGCGACATAGCCTAGAGCTTGAACTACAATAGAGGACATCGGATCAAGAACGGGAATGGGAACATGTCAAGTATCGAAGCATTAGGGAGACCAAGTTGTCGAGACGAATACTGCAAACACGATTTCGAGGTCAAGACACAAGGAGAGGACCGCAATGTGGGATATTGATAATCTTCATTTTCTTCTGACCAGTAACCAGTGACCAAGCGAACCACCTGAGCGAACCAGTAAATCGATAACCACAATTCTGGAGACTGAGGGATGGAGAATGGAGAACGGAGGACGGAGCAGTTACCTGGCTTTAGCGATTTCCGCTAATGAGCTCCCGTTCTGTCTACGAAAGAGCGATGCGGCCCAGCCGGGATCAGACAAAACCCGCAGAGGCCCGCAAAAAAAAAAATCAAAATTACTTGGTGACCGACGACATCCGAAAGGACAAGAGAAGGACGGAAAAAAGATTTGATGACAATCTACAGAGAGATTACGTATATGCAACTTCTACTAGGGCTGCTAGAATATCGGATTAGGTACTTCATCATCTTTCTCCCCCACTGTAGCACGTGCGCCCTTCCAACCTAGGGCTGCGCCCGCTTGTCCGCATCGGTCGGATGGCGGATAATTCAGTTCCGTGCATGCCGATCGGACCATTCAATTGGACCCGTTTTAATTTTCTTACTTTTATTTCGGTAACAAAAACCAACAGCTTCGACTCATTTTTTTAATTGTGCATCTTCAACTTCCTTCTCTTCAACCACGGAGACAGGCTCAATAAGTAGATTGAGCACTGGATGGCCTATTCGAGTTGACGTATACACCATTCGTAATGTAAGTTTCTGGTCTTCAGCATTTCCTATTGTCTATTCGGGCAGTCTTAAGACACCTAGGTATCCATCTAGATGTACTGGCTTGGTGAAGGAAAACGAGCTTTGTTTCGGTCGCGGTGATGACACCATTTATATCGGAGCTTTAGAGATGTAACAGTCTCGATGAGTGCCCAAAAATAGACTACAACGGTATCTGAGCGATTCAATCATGTCAATTATTAGTATTACATAGCTTCGTACCTCTCTGATTGCACCTATAAATTTGCCTTCTACACAACCTATAATGAGCCGTGGAATTGTTAGCTGACGGCTGACAAAGTAGGTAGAGAGACATGATGTGCAACAGCCATGGCAGACACATTGGATTCCGTGCCGGCCACCTCGAACCAACATGATGTCCCTCCAACTCCCGTGAAGACAACTCCATCTGCTCCTAAGAAGTCTAACCCCCGTCCGTCTGGTCCAAGGGGCCCGCCGCTTCACCAGATATATGCCCTCCCCGCTCCGATACGCACCTTTCCGCTGCCAAGCTTTTATCCAAACAACCCGGTCTCTCTCTTCCACGTCGCGTACGCATGGGTGAGCCAATTCGTCTCGCCACCACCAGCTGAACCTGCTGTCATCCATCAGGGTATTTGGTCCCCGGAGACGAGGTCGATTCAAATCAAGGACCCCAAGTCGATACGGGCCTTGTGGGAGCAAGGATTCTTCGGCAAGGGTAACTACAGCCGGAGTGAGCCTAATTGGTTCAAGCGAGAACAAGCCCGAAAAGGCAAGCATAGTGGTCATGTTGCCGAAGACCTGACAGCCCAGAGACGACAAGAGCGGAAGTTAATGAAATGGGACCGAGCAAGGAAAGAACAAGAAGCAATCCAGAGGACACGGCTCCAGGAAGCTTGGGTCGCTCCCGTAGGACCCATGGAATTGTTGGCCCTTCCAAATTCCGAGCAAGACAGGCAGCTAGCCTATTCCAATGCCTTTGCGAATGGTGGATTGCTTCATCAGCCTGTTTCGGGTGGTGAGAGTGACGATCTCGCTATCGATGCCACGGAGCTAAACGGCACGGTGCCCGTAGCTGAGGACGACGTGTCGACTACACAGATGAATGGACATTCTTCACACCCACTGACATCGACGGATACTGGTAAATCGCGCAAGACTGTCCGGTTTTCACCCAAGGTTGAATCGACAACCTTCCAGCTTTCCGATCCACCAATATCCCGCTCTAGTGCGCAACCGAATGGAAATGGATACGCAGTAGAAGGCAGTCCAGCAAATGGAATATCTCCATTGTCTCAGCCGACAGACCTCGGCCTATCGGCGCCTTTACCCGAGGAATCTCATGATCCGAAGGCTAACTCTGAGCCTGAGCCTGAGCCCGTCATCGTAGACAGGGAACTCCTTCAGCTATGCTTGGAAGAGACTTTTTACCTCGTCTTTGCTCTAGGGGCTTTAGCTGTCCTGGATCCTGTGACTGGTAAGCCGTTTGCCCCGTCAGATTTATTTACACTTTGCCGTCAAGTGTCCTACGTACCTCCAAGGAAGACAGATCTCCAACCGGATGATCCTTTTCTCATTAATTACGCTGTGTATCACCACTTTCGTTCTCTGGGCTGGGTAACACGACCAGGCATCAAGTTTGGTGTAGACTGGATGCTGTATAACAGGGGTCCCGTCTTCTCCCATGCTGAGTTTGCAGTTATCGTTCTACCCGCATACTCGGACCCATGGTGGAAGGCTGAGGGCCGACAACCTCCTCGAAGGTCTTGGCACTGGCTTCATACTATTAACCGCGTGCAAAGCACCGCATTGAAGACTCTAGTCCTTGCATATGTGGATATACCTCCTCCGGTTGAGGGGCAGCTCGCAGCAGCAGATATTCTCCAGCGATATAAAGTCCGGGAATTCATTGTTAAGCGATGGCTTAGCAATCGGAATAGAGACTAAGTTATCAGTTCAGGATGCATCGGAAGGACAATTGCATGGAAAGGAGTTCCGGATCTGATTACTGCATTTACAGCGTAGATGCGTCCAAGAAGTATGACTATTGAACAGGGTCTATGACTTTGCAGATAGTTCTATATCCAGTTGTAATCCTAAAGCTCCCGAGCTGACTAGGATCGTTCTTACAATAAAAAAGCTCTCCAATCTTGCCCCTGTGCGCTTTATGGCCAGCGAATGTCATGTTAATGTAGATGAACCGCGACTTCTAAGCCTCACCTCGTCTATTCTGCTTTTATCATTCTTGTCCTTGTTCTGGCTCCACAGCTTCACGATCATAGTCCTTCTCGCTAGCTGCAGGCAAGAACCTTGTCGCGACAGTGAAGCCAACAGCGATCACTGTCAAGACGAGCCAGACAAGGTAACCCCAGAAAATATGCTGCTTGATGCCAATAGCAAACAAACTAGTAAACAAAATAGGCGAGAAAGCACGCAAGCCACTGACAATAGTTAGTGCTAAAGCATTGAGCGTACCGAGGATCTCGGGTGAGGGCGACACGTCGTTGAGCGCAAGCTGCACAGCGGTAAAGGACATGCTGACACCCGTGCCGGCGACCAGCGTAGCGGAGGTAAGGACCCAAAAGGCAATATCGGCAGCGTGTGTACCCTGGACTAAGAGCAAATTCAGGAGCGGCATGATAATCATAAAGAAGGGATACGCAATGCCGCAGGCACGCAACACGCCATTGGTGCCGAAGCGGTGCTGTAGCGGCGGGAAGGCGAGTAAAAGCCAGAGGGCTTGGCCAAAACCTGTTAAGCACAGGAATAGAGAAATTTGCAAAGGCGAGAAGCCGAAGCCGCCAAGCGCCGGCGTGGTAAACCAGAATACCGGCACGATGGCCGAGTACGCGAGCCCCAGAAGCATGGCATGACC
Source organism: Hypoxylon cercidicola (assembly GCA_022578845.1). NCBI lineage: Eukaryota > Fungi > Ascomycota > Sordariomycetes > Xylariales > Hypoxylaceae > Hypoxylon > Hypoxylon cercidicola. The sequence goes on from MU399531.1 coordinate 87,393, forward strand.
GTAGTTGTGCAGTACGATGCCGACGCCGGGTGCTTTGAGGAGGTCGAGGGTTGAGATGGCGGGCTTCGGAGGTGTGTTTGCTTCGTTATCATCTGAGCCAGACGCAGCCTTTCTAGTCTTGGGCAGCGTCTCGTCGATGAAAACCGCGCTCGTGACAACGGCCGTCAAGCCGACACATCCAACTACAATAGACGACAGCGCATAAGGGTACTCCTCGAAAAACGGCACGCCGCCGAACACATTCGGGTATTGATGCGCGGGATCCGCAAGGGCGCCGCCAATCAAGGGGCCGAAAAATATGCCGAGGTTGCCGCTGAACGCGAACCAGCTAAAAGACCGGGCCTGCGTACGCGGGGTGCTGTGCTCGGCAATCATGGTACGGATCGTCACGATGGTGCCTGCGAAGACGCCGGCCAGACACCGCAGCACGATCATCTGCCCGATGGAGCGGGACAGGCCAAAGAAAGAGGTGGACACGGCGATGCCCACGAGGGACAAGACGAGCACCGGTTTCCGGCCCCAGCGATCGGCCGCGCGGCCCCAGAGGAGCAGGACGAGCATTTGGGTGAGCGAGAAGAGGGACTCGATGAGTCCGCCGTAGAAGCCCACGTCCACTTCGTCCACTAATGTTGACGTCAGCAAACATTTATTTGTGTGGTGGAATGAGGTAACTGAGGCGGAGACATACAATTCCCATTCTCCTGCACCATCTGGTTGATATAAGGAAAGATGGAGAAGAAGGCTATGGGCTCGATGAGACGAGCGTAGCAGAGGAAGAAGATCTGCATCTTGGGCAGCGGCTTGTCCTCCGGCTTCGCGAGCAGGGGATGATGAGATTCGCTTCCCTCCACGAGGGCTGAGGCGACGTTCGAGTCGGCCGTCATTGCTACTGGCGATACCGCAAGAAGTGGCGTGGTCTCGTTAGTAAACTCGGAGGCGTCTGGCTTGGGGCTGCCATCACCGCCGTTGCCACTGCTGCTGGACGAGCTGCTAGACGCCATTGGGCAAGAAATTCACGAGCTTCGAATTGAAATCCTGCGAGGGAACAGGAAGTTGGGCAAGCTCAAGATCAGCAGTGATGGGTCCTTTTTATTCCCAGCCGGTCATTTCCGAGTCTTACTCTACCCAGTCGGTCTGATAATTCGGCGCGTACGTGGTGAGATTGCGCTAGACATGAATTGCCTGGCGGCAGGGCACAAGACGGAAAGAATTTCATATTAAGGTCGACGTGCTTACGACGCGTCGCTTTGATCTTATCATTACGGGCGCAGCTGAGGTCATCTCGGTACAGGGCAACGCACGGTGTCATTGTGCAGTATACTTGGCGATACAGACAGTATTTGGGGGTCCCTAACCCCAAATTTTGGGTGAAGGGGACTTTGTCAAATCCCTCCATCACGATTCGACGTTTCAGACTCGTTTGATATATTAATCTGCAATTAACCTAAATTTCTGGTATATGAAACCAATGCGAAGAGTAGTATAATATTGGCGGCAATCCTGTACTAGGTACTGGTACCCGAGATAACTAAAGACAAGATGGGAAGAAAAGAACAGGTAACTACCTAGCTACCTTCAAAGAGATATGCCAATCTGAATCCAAACAGGTAGCTCAAACGTAACCAAACGTATACAAAAATTAAAAATTAAAACTTGAAACACCATCAACACCCACAACACCTAATCAGATACATCCCCGATATTCTACACGCGGAACGGCAACGCAATCTCGCCGGGCGCGTGGTATGTCGGCACCTTCATGTCGAGAGCCTCGCCCGAGTAACCGAGATCCTCCGCGACTAGCATGGCTGCCTTCTCGCCGATAAGGAGAGCAGTCGAATATCTGCATCCATGTTAGAAAACACGGGAGAAACGAACCTTGATATGCTACTTACGTGTTGCATCCGACATTGTCGGGGCAGATGCTGAGATCAGCAACCTTGAGTCCTTGCACACCGTGGACGTTCAATCGCTCGTCCAGGACACCGTGCTTGACAATGCTGTTGCCCTCCTTCGGGGCCATCGAGCAAGTCTGAAATGGGATGTTAGCATTTATCGGCCTCGATAGATCAGGTCGAATATGACGGTACTTACACCCAAGCAATGCCACGTGCTCTCGACGTGACGTCTTACCCACTCTTCAACCGCCTCGATATCCCTCTTGCTGTACTTCAGATCTTCCCGGACGTCTGCCTTATTGCTGTTCAGGATATGGGCCTCGGGCCTCTTGGACGGCTCGGGGTTGAAGGTGCTCCAGCTGCCGTGCTGGAGGCCGGCGCTCAGGTTGCCGGGGAGGGCGTAGCGCTGGGTGGTCTCGAGGTCCATGTCGTTGGCGCGGGCGGGCGAGTCGTAGTCGAAGAAGGGGTGCATGGCCTGGACCTCGCCGGCGTAGGCGTGCATGCGGCGCGCCGTCTCCCGCGACTTGATGTACCCCCACACCATGGGCGCCATGTCCCGCTCGTCGTTCATGAAGCCCGTGTCGAAGTCCGGCGTCGCGTACGGGTCCGCCGACTTGATGTGCGTGAAGCCCCGCGAGAACGGGTACTCGAGGAAGTGGAACATGGTGAAGAAGTTTCCCGGCGGCCTGCGCGGTATGTGATGTGAGTAAGGAGTAAAGAGGCTGAAGGCTTGCGTCTAAAGCTGGGTGAGTGGGTGGGTGGCTGGGTATCGCTTACATGAGCATGTGGTCGCCGAACCAGCCGGCGATGATGGAGTAGTGCATCACGGGCTTGTCGGGCTTGTTCTTGAAGTACGACTTCCAGCCTTCGTTGAACTGCGGTGTGGGCCACGATTCGAACTCCTTGAGTTCCTGCTCGGTCGGGCGGATCTTCACGCCGGCGTCGATACCGTTGGTGGCGAGTGGCCCGGTTCCCTTTAGCGCCCACTCGTCATATACCCCTATAGCTCGGTCAGATCTACGTTCACTAGGTTGATATATAACTGTTGTGCTTACGCTTCTGTACTTCCGGTACGCCCCGGACGAAATCGTCGAAGCTTTCCGTCTCGGGCTTGGCACGGTATGTGGCGAAGGTTAGGTAATGGTCCTGGAAGTTGAGACCTACGCCGGGAAGGTCGACAATCGGCTCAACTCCGGCTTTCTTGAGCTTCTCGGGGTCGCCTGGAACATATTAGTACCAGAAGCGTTTTATTTCTAGCTTGGTACTTGATATACATACCGATACCAGAACGCTGGAGGATCAGGGGAGAAGACAGGGTGCCTCCGGAGACGACGATTTGCTTCCGTGCTTTGAAAGTACGAGTCTTGAGTTGGTTGGGGTGAAGTGGTTTGGTAGGTCTTATGCCAAGTCAGCTTCTCTAATCACGCAATTCAGGGGCCGAGTTCATCTTACACGGTCTGGACGGCTACCGCTCTGCCGTTTTCCATGATGATCTTGTCTACCTTGGTGTTGCAGGCAAGGTATAGATTGTCATGGACAGCACGGGTCGAATGGACATACGCATGAGCGCTATCACTTCGCCGGCCAGTCTACAAACATTAGTCGTGGGCCTCAGGTCCGGAGAGAAAGAAACGTACATCGCGGTTGATCCACTTTAGCCAGTGTTCGGCACCATGGCCAGTAGAGAGGTCTTGCAAATCATCAGTGAACGGGATATCTTGAGATTCCGCTGCCCTTAAAAAGTCATCCTTGACGGGGTATGTGCTTGAGGTAATTAGTGCCGGGTTCACTGAAAGTCCATGCTCTGGTGTTCGACTTACTAGTTGCCGAAGGATACCTTGATTGGTCCTTCGAATCCATGGATGTCCCTGTACTGGTTAGTTATTGTCGAAACGTAAGGCATGCCAATACTGACTTGTTATGGCAAGCTCGCTGGTAAGTTTCGTGTTTCTTCATGAGGGGAAGAAGTTCCTTGGTAGTCCACCCCTTTGCCTGGAAGTCATCGTAGTCCGATGCTGAAGCGCGCGTGTACATCTACAACGTCTAAGTTCAATAGAACCTAACCGGATTCACAGGTTGGGCCACTTACCAGGAAGTTGATGCTAGAACCGCCTCCTAAGACGTGGGCACACGGAACCACCGCCTTTCTCCCGGAGAGATGCTTGGATGGGCGGGATTCATAGAAGGACGCTGTCTTGGAGTCTAGCTTCATGTTCCGGGGGTAAACCCCCGGTCTGAAGACCCATGGGTTATTGAGGTTGCTCTCTCCCGCTTCGATCAGGAGAACCTTGAGGTTGTGGTCTAGATTGGCCAGACTACGAAGGGTGAGCGCGAAAAGATCCTATGAATTGAACAGATTATGGAACGATATGACGCACCGACCAGCCACTACACATCCGCAACTCCCGCCACCACATACGATGATATCGAATTCTTCCGGTAAGGGACTCATATCTTCTTGTTGTTGTTGTCTCTGCTCCCAGCCAAATATCTTGGAGAACATGGTGTGAAATGGGTTCGGGGGGTAGAGATTGGCTACTTATGCTTCGTCGAAGGCCGGGCTAGCAGGATCTACAAATATGTGAAAAAAGAGGGGAATCTCTGAAGCTGCAGACCCCGAGCGTATCCCCCTCTTCCAGGCGAGATCTTAGCAGGCCGCCAATGATGCGTCTTTGTGCTTAGATTATGCACATGAATCCCGATTGCTAACTACATCCCCGTCGACGCCCCCTCTCCTGGTAACTATTCGATACACTTGCCAACTCACAACGTAGGTCATCTGATATCTATCGATGTAACATCTCCGCATCTCACCCACGCGCCCAGAGAATGTGATCGGGTGGGATGAGATGGGATGGGAAGGCAATCCTTGGAAGAGTAATCGCCGGCGCGGTTGCGAAAGTGTCATCTAACCAGACTTGGTATTACCGGGTTCGGATCTCCATTTATATGATCTATCACCGAGCCTATTTCAGCCTGCCCACGTCACCACCCTCTAAGGTTTATGGTAGTACGAATCTGTCTGATCGTAGACGCCATGGCACGGCAGAACACAGTCGGAAGTGGTGTCCCCTGGAAGCAGTCATTCGGTGAGGCTCGGAGAGTTCCCTTTCGCAGCCTCGTTAGCTGGCCTACCCCCGGCTGATTTGCTGCGCTAAGTAACTCTGCATATGTCCACAAGTCCAAGAGCCACTAGCACACGCAGCTCGTATGCAAGACGGTTGCTACAATGCGGGGGTGGAGGCTATGTGAGGTCAAATACCCGTCACTATATATGCAGCCCATGCTTCCCCGCAGTTCTCCAGGAAGGATTATAGTTCGTTTATTTCCTTGGGTCTATCCTAAGGGAGCCCGTTGCATAGCCAGCTCGCACCAATGGTTGTCATGCCGTACCTTAGCATCCCTTAGCATTCCATGTTGGCAGCTGTAGTTGGTCAGCTTGGCCTGTGCTGGTCGGGGTTGTCAGCTTCCTGGCCTCAGCTCTACGAAGATGTCCCGGATACCCATTGGAGTCTTGTGAGTTAAAAGTGGTCTTAGTATGAAGAGTATACGCGTGGTCAGGAATACTAGAGGCCAATCGTTGATGTCCCCGATCACGGGTTTAGTTTATAGTATAACAGCCGAGAGGGGAACCCCCTATCCGACCAAGTTTAGTCGATCAACAATCGACAACACAGCTTGGACGCAATCCTCTCGGGCATCACGACGCGGAACTGCCGACGAGACTGTCACTAGACCATCCTACTTGTACAAGCTTAGACGCAGAGTCATCTTCTTGTTACATTCGAGTGCTGCACACGACGAGGGGAAATTGGAGAAACCGACATCTCGTCCTAACAAACGGCCGGTGCTTTTTCTTGTCCGACCAATTCGGTCTACTCTACATGCCCTCCACCACTCGAGTCCAAGTGTTAATATCAGATCCCAACCAAAGTTGGATACACTCTGGACAACCTTGCTGTGATTCATATCGCGAGCCTATGAGAAGGCCGGCCAGGCCGGATACAGTCCAGTCCCTTCCGTTGCTTATACCCAAACTATCGTTGTTAGGATGAACGCACCGATCACTGTCCGACCTGGGCTAACCATGTCTCTCTCTCTCCCCCCGCCCCAAGCCCCCTTAACTTCTGCATATATTGAAACTGAAAGGAATGAGCTATGGCCTTCAAGCCCGGTAAGGCTTTACCGCTACTCTAGATGCTTACAATATCCGGATTACAAATTGCAATTCACTATCATCCTGAGAATGACGCCAAGGACCAGAGATAGAGATATGTTGAGTATATCGTAGCGATCCGCACGATGTCAAAAGAAAAGGGGTAGGAATAATGAGTTAACCAATCATAACTATTTGGCCCCCGCGCCGAGCTAAGATTCCAGCCATGGCAACTATGAAAGTAGTGGTGGTAAATGTGCTCGGGTGTGAGCTTATACGAGATCTTCTACTCTGTGTCCGTACACTCGCTAGTTACGGTAATCTTCACAGAGTTTCCCAGTCTTGCTCAGAAGCCGGTTCCATGTTTCCCTCCCCTTCATATTACCTTATACATTTTCGTCCGATCTAAGCACGATGGTGTGCATCTGCGACCCCAGACTGCAACTTGGCTGTACGGTGACATAATAGCCTAGACGTTATGCAACTGCCGTTGCACTTATGCCAATGCAACGCCTGCTCAGGGAGCAGGGTCGGCTACGTGTTACAAAAGGCCTAGGCCTTTTACCCCCGTGATGTTACATGTTCAATTATCGTAGGGTTCTCCTGGTGATACGAATAAGCCGCGTAGGCGCGGGTCCTCGTCTAGTCATATATTGACTTATTACATCCTCGTAGAGGAGAAAACTCGGTATATAATAGGAGTTATTGCTTTCGGGATTTGTAGTACAGCTTTGCATGTGCTACACGAGATAACGAAATTGGCAGTTCAGAAACTTTTGTGAAAATCGAAAGCTTATAGATGTAAGGAGGCAGGTTTTACCCAATCTGATATGACTTAGCCCCTGAGGTAGACGTTAAGAAGGAGAGGAATGCGTGAAATTGGTAGAGAGACACCGGGTTTACTTTCTGGGAATACCAATCATATACATACTTTGTATATTGCTATAAATATCTAGCGGGATACCGTAACGTAATCTAATCACTTGGTTGAGTCTCAGCACACAACATTGCAGGATGCCAGCGAATGTGATTTAGGCACATAGACAAATATTAATAATTCAGTTTATTTCGTGGTGTTACATCGTAAACTACCTACCTTCTATAATATCTTTAAGGTATTGTTAATTATGAATACCTGGCTGGCTCTTATAAACCTTCCCGTAATACTCCCAAGACTAAACAGCCTATACATATCTGATACAACGAGTGTACTTTCATATTGTAACAAGTGGATGCTTGTGGGATGATATGTTCTAGCCCGACTAGCTCATCGGTAGAGCGCCTCACTAGTATCTTTCGCAAGCTACACTGCAATGAGGAGGCAACAGGTTCGATTCCTGTGTTGGGCAGATTTTTTTTGTTTGTTGTGGTGCCCGATCTCTTCACAATTGTTTCCAAAAAAAAAATTTTCTGTCACGACGTAGAACTAAAAGGTGCGGAAATAACAACGGTGATGAGCAGAGAGCTAAGAACCTCGCTGCTAACTCCGGTCTGAGAGGTCAGAACCCTGACAGTTTTCGTATTTAGTACGCATCTTGTGGAATCCAAATCATCTAGTATCATTGGGAAGAAAGAAAGGAAAGGCGGCGCGCTAGCTAAAGACAGCATCTCCTTTTCCACCATATCCCACAGCTCATACGTTTCGCCAGGAGGCCCATTCGTGTTTTGAAATGGCAAACCCTTCGTAATATGAGCGCTATCACCGAGTTGAACCACACGCTCTCCGCTAGAGACCCAATTAGGTTGGGGATCACGCCAGCTTTGTGTCCAACCAATCAATACAGCTCTTGTCGGGAATGTGGCTTAGAATTTTGATCAAGTCTGGATCCCAACCGGCGGTTTCAACGAGCCTCTTCCAAGACATAGTCAGCTGAAACGGCAGCCTTCCAAGATTCTTTTGTGACACCACTCTCCTAATGTGGAATTGGAGCTTAGTATTGAAGGAGAATATAGTTCCAGTGTCGTCGGCGCCTTCATACACGACAACCGCATCTTAGGGCCTCCTTATATATACCCGTTGGAGACTAGGAAGCCATGGGAAGGAGGACTCGGTAGGCTGCATTCCTTACATTCCTTAATACAGACCAAGCACCTCATAGCACAACGCACCTCATCCTGTTGACGGGTTGGTAGTTTCGATCGGGGCTTCGGGTTCACCATATCGCCAATTTCGGATAGTAAATTCCTACCAAGCAGAGAACTCTCCGGTCCATGTGATAGCATGTTCGAGACAAGAAGTTAGCGGTGAATCGGAGAACTTTTGATTATTCGTGCCTGGGCAGATGACGGATAAGACGTCCTATTGGTCAGCTAAACTGGTTACATCCCAGCCCCAGTCGCGCTTTGATTTTCCAAGGCGTCTCAAGTGGAATCACACTTGAAAGGAAGTGATCGATTTAGGGTTTGCTGTTAATGAACTACCTATCACCGCCGCTATCGATTGCTCGAGCCCCTTAGTTCCGTGGAATACGCGGGATCTATTCACCATGGCCATGCACTTCTCTTCTAAACTTCCCCACTCCTGCGAGCATTGTCGACGGATCACTCTTGATTTCAGACTGGACGACGCAGCGACGCAATTCAGCTGCGGGATTCGGGAAGCAATTGCTGCCGACCAAGCCGGCTGCCCGCTGTTTCGGGCTTTTTTCGATAGCGTTAGGGGGGGAGGTCGATTAGATGATGGTTTCGCCGATCGAGACGACCTGACTTTCGTGGTGCGGTATGCGAAAGAAGAGTTGCCTTATCTTACTGCGGCGGTCTCGCTCAACCTTATAGCGAGTGAAAAGTTGGATGACGGGACGGAGAAGGCCGAAATTCTTGAATTGACCAGGTTACTACTCTGGACGGGTGAAGGTATTACCTACTCTATGTGTTCTCTCACTCCACTGATTCTTTTTGCTGACTCACGTCCCAGATGATGCCTCTTCGGTTGATATCACCACTCGACCCTATGAATTGGATTACACCTCTCCTGCTACTGTAAAGTTTGCCCGCAGCTGTGTTAAATCGTGTCAGTTGGATCACGAAGAATGCAGAAGATCGGCAAGCGGTGGAGAGAGCTTGGGTTCAGAACTCATTGATCCTAATTCCATCCCCTCTAGACTCCTATATCTCGTCACAAAAGATTCTGTGCTTTACGCTAAACTTATCGGCCGGGATCTCTTGTCAGAAATTCCAAAGGATACGGTATCGCAACAGGGGTTTGCAATTCTATCGTACTGTTGGGGAGGACCGCAGCCGGTACAGCTAACTCACGATAGCATCGGGAACTTGGCGGATGGCATTCCAATATCGCATTTGCCAAAGAGCCTCCGCGATGCAGCGTGGTTTACGAATGAAATGGGATTGAAATACCTTTGGATTGACGCTCTCTGCATCCTGCAAGACGATGTCGACGACAAGATGCGCGAAATCTCCCGTATGGAGCTCTATTATAGTCACAGCACAGTTACGATCTGCGCGGCATCGGCAGCAAGGTGTTTGGACGGCTTCCTTCTATCGCGCGAGGATAATGCCGCAGATTACAGTATCGGCCCTATTCAACTGCGATCCATTACATCGACGGGCGCATCTGGCACGGTTCAAGCGTTAGATTTGGCCGACGACTTCAACCTAAAGAGGCCCCTAGAGCCCATTGCTAGCAGGGGTTGGACGCTCCAAGAAGCTCTGCTTTCGAGACGAATCCTCATATTTTCATCACGCCAGCTATACTTCACTTGTACCGTCACCAATGCCAGCTGTGGCGGCTTCGAGCCCCTTTTGAAACCCCGCGTGATGACTAACTACGAGTCTCGAGTTGTCGGCGTGCATACATTATCGGGACTGCGGAGCTACCCGATCAGGAACATATGGCATTCGATCGTCGAACAGTACTCGAGGCGGTATTTGGGGTTTGCTGCGGACAAGTTCCCAGCTGTTGCTGCCATGGCTTCAAGCCTCATCTCGATGGCAAGGGAGCGCAATCGGGAATTGGTCTACCTTGCAGGTCTTATGCTGGACAAGTCAGATACCGAGAACTACGCCTGGAGGACCGAGTTCCTCTGGGCAGTAACCCGAATGGAAGAAACACGTCATGTTCCTGGCCGAGCCCCGTCGTGGAGTTGGCCTTCAGTAGATGGCCGTATTATGACGTGGGGATGGGGATGGCCCGAGCCAGAGGACTTGTCTAGTGTTGACGAGGTAGAACTCTGCGAGTACGGTATTGAGTATGAGAACCAACTAGTTCCATATGGGGCTATTAAGGAAGGACATGTGAAGATCCGAGCGAGAACTCAGACTCTACACTCGATTGCAGGGCTTCATTATATCATATCAACGCACCGGAATGATGCGAACGAACGGATGGATCCCGGCAAAACTGTACTTGTACTAAGTCCGGATACCAGAGAAAGAGCGGAAATCGTTGGGAGAGGTATCCGAGAGGATCGTGGTGTGTTTCTTGTAGAGCTTATCCCCTTCCACGAGAAGAGAACCTCTCCTGCAGGCCTCATCGTAACTCGAGAACTGGAAACAAACCGCTATGTTCGCGTCGGAATGTTCGAATTTCAAAAACCCGACGTTAATCAGACGGCATCGGAACTTGCTTCCAGGCAGACTCTGTTTAGCAGTTCGCCGTTTCAAGAGATATGGATGATTTAGATCTTTTCGACTGTCATAAGAGATGGTAAAGAAAAGAATTAGAGATCGGGGATAGAAGATAGGAGGGTACTTAGATACGAATACAGGGGTCCAAGCGCTAGGTACCAGCAACATGCCCCACATGAATTGCCCAATTAGGCAAACCCCGTATCTATTTTCGAAGTCCCACTGTGCTGCCTGGAGAAGTTCAGCCTCAGCTGTCAGCTCGCCTTCCACAAGCGCCCAATTTCGTGTTAATACGTACCCGGGTACCCGAATACTATTGACTAACTCTACAAACCCGCCTGTATTGATCCGTCGAGAACCATGGGGAAACCTTCGACCCAAGACCCCAAGCTGGCAGCCGACTCAGTCTCGCTGCGTACCAATCCTGGCGAGAGCTCTAGAGACAACTATGATGAACTCGACACCCCCGAGATTGCTGTCGACGACTTGCCACCGAACTACGACGATGCCTTAATATCGTCCGAAGACGCATCGTTGCTGCCACCAGCGTTCACGCCGGCGCCTGCCACTGCAAACGTCCTACCTGCAGCTGCTACCCGACCGTATGTAGCTGATGCTACCTTCTTAGAAGATAGCAATACTGGTGCGCAGTATTGGGTATCCAAGAGCCTCGAGGATCCAGTCCGTCTCGAGTCCCATATTCGACAGCTCGCTGCCATCCCTCCGCGACCCTACATCAAGCTTGTAGGCACACATAGCGAGACCAGGAGGGATAGTAAGGGCAAGACGGAGAAGAATACCGTAACCGATTTCGATATCTCTGTCGAGCTGACTCCGTACCTATACTCCGACGCCCAATACCGTCGATCGTGGACGCAGCTGAGGACCGTGGACAACGGCGAGAAGGCGCGGCGTGGCACAATACTGCGGAAGCGCGCCCCTGGCTCGAATCAGAGCATCGAGGTTGGCGGTGTCCCGAAACCCACACTGAAGGAGTGGTGCCATATGTACGCTGCTAGCCACGCCGGACTGAAGGCGTTTATGCTCCAGAGAAGGATGGTTGGATTCGACGAGGAACTTGTCAAGCGACGACTGCGAATGTTGGTGAACGACACAAACTACCGCGGCCATGTCCGCGTTGATCTCGTAACCAAGGGCTCGTTGATCGCGTGCTACAATGAGGCCAGGACCAACCATTGGCGTCTAACTTCGTGGATACAATGGCTATTCATGCTCACGCTGTTGTTCATCTTCAGCTGGCCGTATCTGTGGCTGCGGACGAAGAGGTGGGAGGTTGCCATTGCCGAGTGGCCCTTCTCGAGAATGGCCGAGGATGGCACTAAGGAGTATGTGAGCATCAGTGAAGACCAATGGTACAACATGTGGGGGCAAGCTATCTGCAAAGCCGTTCTCGAGAAACGGCAGGGCGAACTGGACCAGTCGGACCTGAGAAGAGCGCAAGAGGCCGAGCCGGTGTTCAACACCGGCAACTCCACCGCCGACGGGGCTCTCAGTATATTCAGAGCTGGCATTCATGCTATGAACGAAGTGAACCGGCACTTGGGCTGGGGCGGAGACTGCTAGAGGCCCTCTTCCGGAAAGCTTCACTGTCGGAAGTACCTGCGTGGGTTTCTTGTGTTTGGTATCGTTGTCGTGGCTTTTGGCTATCTGCTCTCCCTAGCGTCTTTGTTCATGATGATTTTGATCCTAACTATTCTCCTTGGCTGGAAATGTCTGTTGCACTTGGTTATATGAAAGCGGAGATGGATATAGAACCATTTACTTAGATAGGATAGGTTGCGTGCTACTCGCACATGTCACACTTTGCGATACACACTGTACCTGTGGTGCAAGATCCCGTCCTTGCACAGGTGTTATACTGTGCGTTGAGATATTCTTACTGTAATCATTGGCTACGCACTGTTATGTATTTGTAAGTTCTCATCCCATCTGCATGTAAGTCGTGATTTCTAATGATCTGGTATCACTGAAGGTAAGTTATAAAAAGGCAGTGTTCCATGTAGGTTCTCATCAATATGGCTCACATCCGTGTCGCACTAGTCGGTCTCTCCTCGTCTGCAAAGACCTCCTGGGCTGCTCAGGGCCACTTGCCATACCTTCTATCACCACGAGGAATAGCACATTAGACCATTGTGGCTCTGCTAAACTCCAGTGTTTCGGCAGCAGAAGCCGCGCGGGAATACTTCACACTCCCCTTTAACGTGAAAGCCTACGGCAACCCAGATGACTTGGCCACGGATTCGGACGTTGACCTTGTTGTCTGTTGCACCCGAGTCGATACTCATGGCCTGACAACAGGGCCGTCTCTAAGGGCGGGCAAGGCACTTTATGTGGAATGGCCTCTCGTGAAAGACTACGAGGAAGCCGTCGCTTTGACAGGGGATAAACGTATAGATAACAGCATTATTGGCCTGCAGGGGCTCGTCTCGCCGATAGTCCTCAAACTCAAAGAGATTATCCACACAGGACGCGTTGGACGTGGGCTGAGCAGCGATATTCGCGCCTACGGTAACCTCCTTCCCAGTGATACCCTGCCTGAGGGCTTGTCCTACTTTGCGGATCGTACGGTGGGAGGAAATCATATCACCATCGCTTACGGTCACACCATCGACTATGTGCACGACGTTGTCGGCGACTTTGCTTGGTTTCAGAGCCGCATGCAGATCCAACGACCTGTCGTTAAAATTACAGACGGAGATTCTCAACCAAGGCAAATGCAGACTGATGTGCCGGACTTCCTGGCTATCCACGGAAAGCTAGCTGGGGGAAAGGCAAATATTGCGGAAGATGCCACATTATCCTTTACGTACAGAACAGGAAAACAGTTCAAAGGGACACCGGGTTTTATCTGGACTATCAACGGTGCGTACGTGCATTCGGACTCGTATAAAGATCCGATCGAGATACAGATCCACGATCATGATACGGATGAAGTGATTCGCGTGGAGTGGGACTGGCAAGACTGGCAGAAGGACCCCCCGTATCGTTCTAGAATCGTGGCCGAACTTTATGAGAGATTTGCGCATTGGTGGGAGAATGGGAAACCAGCTGATGATCTTCCCGAAGGCGAGTATTGGCCGCGCCTTCACGATGCCGTCGCGAGGATGAAAGAGTTGGATACGGTCTTTAAGCAGTATGACGCGCAGAAGAGCAGCTAGTTCCATAGCAGATCGCTCTAGTCTCCCCTATTTTGTAATTTGGGGATTAGGTAGGCCGGTAGTGCTATGGGCTGGTTTATAGCGGCAATCAAGACGCTGTGGCATGGCGCCGGCGCATTTTTATCTCCGCTTGGTTAGTAATAGTTTCTTTCTCGTAACAGCATTATGCCTGCTCCACGCAGATAGAGTTATCTTCCCCTTTCGCGTTCGTATGATGATAAAACCCCCTTAAGCTAGACGCGTATGTATAATGATAAGCTCCTATTCTCCTTATTTTTAGGTCCGGTACTGAAATAGGTAATTATCTTTGCTGCTAATGGCTGATACCGCACAAGTATTTATATCGATGGTCCACTGTTGATACAGATGGGGGTCCCTAGCCCCGAAGAAATGTCGGGGACGTCTCGGCATCGGCCCCGGCGCCGTCTACCCCTGGAGCGGGAGACAGATCTGATAAGTACACGTGATTGGCTGCAAGACATAAAAATGAGACGGGCCGATCTACTCTGCATGACGATCTGTCGAATTGAATTCGGGATTTTTCCAGAACGGGGATTAAGTTGTTTTTAAGTTGTTTGCGCAAGCATTTCTGATTGTCCTTCTTTTTTTCATCCACAGCTCGCCCACGTCTTACGTAAAATTGCTTGATACAACTTGGCATCGTGTACCACGTTCACCTTTGCATGTTCACCTTTGCATGCATGTAAGCAACGCCATGCAGAACAGAAGGATCTGAGATCGACTCGAGGTTGCAATGCATCCAATAGATCTTATGACATCTTGTGACCTCTTGTGACTTATACCTTGATATAAACCAAGCTCTTATCTGTACGTAACACGAGAAATGCAAGATTGCAAGGGTCTCTACCGTCCTGCCCGTCCTGCCTAAGCCTGTCCAGCAGCACGGGTGCACTAACCACTACAAGGACAGGTTATCTCGAATTTGCAAGGATCAGCTGAACTGAACCGACTAAGCCCCAGCGGCGAGCTTGGGGGTAATACAGACCCGCACGCGTGGGCAAGCCTTGCACCTTGTAAGCCTTCGGTGTGATGTCAATCCACTAATTTTTTTTTCTGCTCCAAGTTCCAAGTTGCCGCGATCCTCTTGCGACTGAACTCGGATTTTCAGCATTTTCTTTCTTTTATCTTTGTCTTCCTCCGCGATCCTTTTCTTCTTGGCTTTCCAAACTTTTGCTCGATTATCTGCATTACAGCGTAGCAGCTTCTATATGGATTAGCGTATCAAATCAACGTTATCATTCATTATATTCCATCCGGAGTGGCGTTGTGATACCCCTCTAAGCGTAATTCTGCTTATTCGTATTCGTTACCGTCGTGCTTCCGTCCCAGCTTAACGCCGCTTTCCTGCACGATGTCGTCGGATACAGAGGCGAAGAAGCCGGTCAGCATCAAAGGCAACGCCTCCAGCCCCGAACATGGTGATGTCCAACATGGCTCGGCGGATGAACTGCTGGTATCCCTCGGATATACACCCGAATTGGCACGGAACCGATCCACCCTCCAAGTCGCCTTTATGTCCTTC
The DNA here is from genome assembly GCA_022578845.1 of Hypoxylon cercidicola. NCBI lineage: Eukaryota > Fungi > Ascomycota > Sordariomycetes > Xylariales > Hypoxylaceae > Hypoxylon > Hypoxylon cercidicola. Next base: position 102,753 of record MU399531.1, read on the forward strand.
GTCCTAGCCTCGATTCCTTATGGTCTGGCCACAACCTTGTATTATCCTTTAGTCGGAGGCGGTCCCGTTACCATCATATGGGGATGGCTTGCCGTATCGCTCATTATCCTCTGTGTCGCGGCGTCCCTCGGCGAAATCACGAGCGTGTATCCAACGGCGGGTGGCGTCTATTACCAGACCTTTATGCTCGCACCTCCAAAATGGAAGCACATCGCTGCCTGGACTTGTGGCTGGCTGTATGTGATTGGTAATGTCACCATCACGTTAGCTGTCAACTTTGGAACGACGTTGTTCTTGGTTGGGTGCGTTAACGTCTTCGAGAACGCGGATGGCGAGGGCGTACTTGCTGGCGAGCCCTATCAAGTCTTCCTCATCTTCTTGGGCATTACGCTGCTATGTAACGCCGTCTCATCTCTGGGCAACCGGTGGTTACCTATTCTCGATGTAAGGCCAGAGTCAACCCCTTTAACTCCTATCTCCGATGCTAACATTTTCGGTCGCTAGACATTTGCAGTCTTTTGGACATTTGCTGGAGTTATTGCCATCATAGCCTGTGTCTTGGCCATTGCTAAGGAAGGCCGCCGCGATGCAGCTTTCGTCTTCACGCATTTTGAGGTTAACTCTGGTTGGACACCCGGCTGGTCGTTCTTTGTCGGTCTCCTTCAAGCTGCCTATGCTACGTCTTCTACCGGCATGATCATCTCGTAAGTCCCCCTTCGCCCCTTCGTTAAATTTCTTATTCTTATATGTTTTACAGGATGTGCGAAGAAGTGCGAGAGCCTGCCACGCAGGTCCCTAAGGCTATGGTTTTAACGATTTGCCTCAATACCCTTGCCGGGCTCCTGTTCATGATTCCGCTGGTATTTGTGCTCCCTGATATCCAGGGACTCATTCTTCTAGCACAGCCTGTCCCTGCGATTATCCAGAGCGCTGTGGGTAACTCGGGAGGCGCCTTCGCGTTGCTCATTCCGCTTCTCGTTCTAGCCCTGATCTGCGGAATTGGCTGCACTACTGCCACGTCGCGTTGCATCTACGCCTTTGCTCGCGACGGCGCCATCCCGGGCTCGAAATGGTGGAAGCAGATCAACCATAGCCTAGACGTCCCGTTAAATGCTATGATGCTTAGCATGGTAGTTGAAATCGTCCTCGGCGCCATTTACTTCGGTTCATCCGCCGCTTTTAATGCTTTTTCGGGCGTTGGTGTCATTGCACTGACCGCTTCCTACGCCATTCCCATCGTCGTCAGCATGATCGATGGCCGCAAGGCCGTGAAAACCGCCAACTTCAACCTTGGCGTACTCGGTTGGTTCTGCAACATCGTGTCTACCTGTAAGTTTGCCCTACCTAGTTGTGCTGAGTTCTCTACTCGGCCAATGTCTCCCTGGCTAATCATGATGTAGGCTGGTCTCTGCTGGCCATTCCGCTTTTCTGCATGCCCACCACTGTTCCGGTTGTTGATCCCACGACGATGAACTACGCTTCGGTTGTTTTTGTCGGTTTCACCGGAATTGCGGCTGTGTGGTACTTCGCATGGGGTCGAAAGCATTATACCGGCCCTCCTATGTGATTTTACAGATTTTCAAAGCATTCTTTCAAGTCTAGCTGCACCCGTCTAGCCTATTGTCAGATCTAGTCCTGCTCCTTTTTCTCGCCATACGCTTCCTACACAGATTTGATACCCCAGAACATAGAATATTCTACGTTGTTGTTTTATACGAGTCAAGGGACTTTTATGATGGTGATATCGATTTCCAGCAGTTCGACTTGCCCTATAAGCTCCAGCGAGTGAGGCATACTACTTACCTACGTACATGAATGATTATTGTGCCAATATCTATTATGGCCCGGTAGCTATCTTAACTACCACTTCAAACGATGCCAACATCCTTCTGTCCATATTTCTCAACTGCACTGCGAATAGTACTCGTTGAGCTTGTTGCATGTTCCGCTCTAGGAAACAGTCAGCACATTCAATCACAACCGAAAACGGGCAAAGAACTTACACCACAGGCGGTACAACCAGCAAAGCCGGACCCGCCACACTGCCCATATAGATCTACGGAGCAGCCCGACCCTGATCCGCTCGTAGGTGTCGGCTGAGCCGCAGTCGACGTCAGGGTTTTAGTGGGAACACTTCCGCCGCTCCCTGCCGTACTCGACGGACCCTTTCCGGCTGCACAGGTGCTCGCACAGCCATTACACGACGAGCCGGCTGTCTTTGTCAAGCCGCTCGAGTAGACCGCCGGGCCGGGCGCAACGTAGTTGGACATGGCGGCATGGATATCGACAAGAATCCCGGGGTCGGTAGCCTTATACGCGCCCGGGAGCGAAACGCCCGCCGGCCTCGCGCTACCGCCGCCGGTAACGGTCAGCTGGAAGCACGTCACGTAGAACTGGGCGCCGCCGCTCTGGCCGGCGGTGTGGAGCGCGAGGGCCTCGGCGCGCAGCAGGTAGTCGCCGGGCGCGAGGTCGGGCGGGACCCGGACGTCCATGCGGCCGCAGCACGCGTTGATGTCCTTGGTGCCCCAGTAGTCGTCGTCGCCCGACCGGCCCGCCGGATTCCCGGCCCACGCGTCGGCGAAGATCTTGAACCACGACGCGGCCGGCCCGTCGGCCGTCGAGGCGTCGCCCACCGCGGCCATGTACACCTGCACGGGCCCGTAGTGCGCGCCGCCGATGGCTTCGGTGGCGCAGGCGCGGTCGCCCGGCTGCTGGTGGATCTCGACTGTTACTGTTGAGCCTGCGGCTACGCTGCATTTTCCTAAGACGGGTTTCGTTCCTGCGTTGCAGGCGATGTCTTTGGATGATACGTCGGTGATGGGGGAGTTGGATAGTGGCAGTCTGGCGCAGGTGGCACCGTGCTGAGGTTGTTAGTGTTTCCTGGTTGTACGTGTCTTGATGTATGGGTACTTATCATGTCAACACCGTTGATCCAGAAATCCTGGAAGGTGGCGTGGCCTGCGACATGATTGGCGCCTAATGCTACAATGGTTGCGAGGAATGTCGACTTCATATTGAGCTTTTCGATCAGCTGTAGGGGATGGGGGATACGTGTGGGTTATGATCATGCAATCTGAGGCTGAGGACAGGCGGTTTGTAGATCGTGAAGATCATCATATTACGCATGGGCGATGAGCATACTTATAAATACTCGTATATTCTCGTCTTGTTCCCTGACCTACCATCTAGAAACCCTAGATTGTGTAGTATTTCTAGCCGCCCACCGCCATGACCAGCGAATCGTCTGATGTAGAAAGTTCTAGTGCTGGTCTCCTTCCGTCACGCCCGTCGTATCGAACCCATGTGATCCGTCCCCCGGAGCTGGTAGGCCGACTTTCCTAGGTCGCCTCAAGCAGTTGTCGAGCCCAAATTACATGGCTAGGCAAGGGGAAGACGGGATGGCTGGCGCAACCCGGATTCGTCGAGAGGATTCGATGATACCCAAGGGGAAGGTTAGCATGTATTAAGAGAAAAGCTTGTTCCAATCGACCGACCGAGTTCATGCAGCTATTGGTCGAGTTCGGGGCTGCGCGGTGGTATTCGAAATGGGAACGGCAATCTATCTCCAGGTTGCCATATTAGGCTGATCGGACTTGGCGCAGGTTGCAAGCATTACTTCATGCAATGCGAAGGAGAACCACGGGGCTCACATTGTCTTCTCGATCTTGCCCAAGACGCGGAGAAGTCGTATTTTGACAGATTTCTTTGCATTATTACTTGTCTGGCTTCTTGATTGTGGAATGGTTACATCCTCAGCGTCATCACCCTGGTTTAGCAACTCACGATCCATCCCCCTTTTTCTTTCGCTTCATCTATTGAAAAGTACTTGATAATCGGGAATACAGTGTAGTGTCCATTACCACGGCTTCATTACTATGTATGTGCCCGAGTAATTTGCATAGAATATATCAATTTCAAAGAGTATGTGTAGCACTGGTAACCAGGTACCAGGACTAAATCCTAAACTCAAAGGTCACCAGCGCCGATCGTCAGTTTAATATGCCCATATTCTCTTCTCTCCCCTCGCATCTCGCTCTCCCTTCTTATTCATCCTCGCGTACCAGAGCCTCAGACTAAGCGCCACTATCGCCACGAAAAAGTTGCAAGCCGCGCAAACGAAATTTCCTGTCGGGTATCCCAGTGTCGCCTCATCCGTCTTCCAAATCCATTGGGCAATGATCTGACCAAGACCAGCACACGAGTTATGAAGAGCAATGGCGAACGGGATCGTCAAGAGGCTGGGCGTGTTGCACGTCACCCAGTTGGTCATGGATGGGGCAGCTGGAAAGGCGCCGGCGGCCGCCATGCATAGGCAGCCGTACCGCTGCACGTACGATGTCGAGGGTAGCAAGCCGGCCGTCAGCCATCCTAAGCCGCCAACTATCGAGATGATTGTGATGTGCAAGCCCCGGGCGTTGAAATAGTCTGCTGAGTAAGATAGTATGAGGGCTACTACGAAGCCGACAACCCACTATGGTGCTAATGTTAGCCCCAAGTTATGCCTAGTCTTCTGCCCTTCGAATCACCTTACATAGGACTACCGATAGAATGAATGTAGGGGAAGAGGGAATGGACGTACAGGTGGGACAGTGAGCAACTGTGCCTGGATCGAGGAGTAGCCTAAACCAGTAACGATAGTGGGTGCGAAGAAAGTAAAGGAGCCTTGTGTTACCACATTGGCAATCTGTTTGACCACGGTTAGCAAATGTGAGAAAATGAAAAAGAGATATCGACCTACATAAGCGCAGTAGTGTGCTAGCATTCGAGGACCGAAGAAGGTCTCTAAGATCTCCTTGCGAGTAGCATGATCCCTATTATATCCACCACCCCGCTCCTTGAGTCGATCCTCGGCGAAACTCTTCTCGTCTGGGCTGAGGAATTTGGCACGGGCGGGATAGTCAGGCAAGATGAGAAGAGTTGGCAAGACACTGAGGACTGTTATGATGCCCTCCACTATGAAGAGCCATCGGAATCCTTGGAGACCCCCAGCGCCATTAATCTGCCCGATGCCGTACCCGATTGCACCTCCAAATGCGCCCGCGAGGTTGCAGAAAGCAATTACAAAGGCAATACGAACGGCTCGTTCATCGTGGCGATACCAAATTGTAATGACATAGACAATGCCTAAAAAGGGGGTCAACTATGGTGAACATCAATGTAAGATCAGCCACACTCACCAGGGAAGAAGCCTGCTTCAAACTAAGGAGGTCAGCTATATCGTTCACATAAAGCCTGAAAAGATGAACTTGGACTGTGTCTACTTACTACTCCGATGAGCAAGCGCAGTGCCAATACGGTTGCATAGTTCTGCACCCCAGCAAACCCCATGGTCAAAACACCCCAGCAGCCTAAGAGGGTAGCCAGCCACACAGACGGGCGCACGTAATGCTTCATAATCCAATTCGAGGGGACTTCGAAGACAGCATACGCGACGGAGAAGAGCGTCACGGTAAGAGCGTATCCATTGGCCGTCATTCCGGTCCTGTGGAGCAGATCGTCTCCCGTCTCCTGGTTGAGCACCTTCGCATTGCCGATGTTGCCTCTGTCGAGGAAGTTTAATAGATATAGCCAACCACATAGCGGAAGTATCCTGTAGTCGAGGCGTCGGTTAAGACGTTTGCTGCGCTGGTGATCAAACTCCTCCTCGTTGGTGTTTTCAAGCGATGTGGCTGTCTTTCCCTACATTCGGTCAGTCACCAAGGTCTAACAGGAGATCGGGGATGAAGTACTCCTTCGATATTTCCCTCAAAGTGTTCTTGAGGCTCTATCTTCTCCATCTTTAGCTCTTATGAGGTTGGTAGGGGAAAATAGTATCGTCAGCGTAGATGGGTAGGTCGCTCAATGCCTTCGAAACTAATGTTGAAGATGGAGTGTCTCCATTTCAAGTATTATACGAAGTGACACTACCCGCGATCAAATGTCACGCCCAAACCACATTCACCCTGCAAGCCGATAGGAAATTGGATGGTCGATGAAATCCCGTTCCTCTTCTCCGCATCAACCCCAGAAATCTCCATACAACCCCCACAGAGCAAAGGCCGTCTATCGACGGGCTAGACCCGAGGCAGTAAGCCGATGGCAGTCTACTCGACGACCACTTTAGAGATGCGGGGTAAATCCCCAGGTTCCAATTTTCCCATGGCATCCCCGGTTACTCGACCGCGAGAAACATTACCGAGATGGTGTCCCGAGTGGTGGACTTGCATGGCCTACATGGATTTGAATCTTGCTGACCAATGAGGAACACGCAATTTCACTTGTGACCTATGACTGAAGGCTGTCACTAGCTTCTGTCGTGGTAACGAAGACGGGGACAGTCCATCTTTGGTAGCCTGAATTGGTGTAGCGAAGGAGGCCGGCGGCTTCATGAGTCCTACTAATATGATTCCTGCTGACCTAGTGTGACTGGGTCCCAATGGACCATTGCATACCTAGGTAGTTCGAAGTTACTAGCATTGATATGGAAGTGAAGAATCCCTTCAATCCTTGGTTCATTGGTGATGAGTTGACGACTAAAATGGGTTTAACGAAATGCTTCTTCTCTCGGTTTGTATTGTGGCCAGACAACTTCTTATGGCTAGAGGGGAGTCTGTTCTAAAATATCTGAAAACAAATAGATCTATGATTTGCGGCTTACTCTAAAGCTTTTAATCCTTACTATAGGCTGGTCTCTTATATCTTTAAATCACAGCTCCTGGTGTTGGATCCCAGGACTCGAAGGATTCGGCGAATACATGGTGGAATAAGACGCTTCCCCCTTTTCGACCCCCTCTTTCACTTCTCGCATCTCGTCAGGAAATTGTTCTTGGTTTGCAGGCGCCAGGAAGGCCCAGCATTCTGCCTTCGCTGTGTCTTCGCAGCAGGAGTCAGACCGTGCCTTTCATGACCATGGACAGATAGTCCTATTTTGAATTATGCCATCGAGGTCCGAAAAGGAGACGGGTGGGTTTTCAGGCGCAGTTCCGTTCTCAACCCAGGCTTGAAGTTGCGCAAACAGAGACGCCGGCTGCTGGTAGCCACCCATACAGTGCCCTAGACCAGGTACAGGGAAATAGCGATAGAAGTCTTGGTCGTCTACAACCTCTGATACCTTTTGATAATAAACCCCCGAGCCTTTAAAGGGTATAATGTTGTCGGCCTAGAGTAACAAGGACATTCGTTAGCATATGTTTATGTTTTTCATCTTCAAACGGAAGGACATCGCTTGCCATTCTGTGAAAGGTTATCATCTTTCCTCCTGTTTTCTTGAATTCGGAAAGGTCTGGAACACTTGTGCCAATCATCGAGTACTGCTGCTGGCTGTCATGAAGCAGACTGACAAATTGCTCATGTGTCATGCTATCAGTGTTGAAATTTAGGTCCTTTGAAACAAAGAGCTCAGGAACACAATTACCATCGGTGCCGTTTGTGGTTGCGAGACAAAACTGTCCAGCAGATCTGCCGTTGCAAGTGAGGTCAGCATCGATGCTGAGGCCATTCCAAAGCTGTCCTCCGGCTGGTGATACTATGCCCCTCCACATTGCGTTGGCTACCGCCACCGCCGCCCGACTAATGGGTATTATATCCGGTTAGGGTTAGGGTTAGTTGGTTTGCGCGCAAGGAATCACAGTGCCGACCAAATCGACGGGATTGAAATTTGCCTGGCACTCATCGATATCGGCAACAATACCGTCAGTAACACCATCCAACCCGTCACACTTCGAAATTACTGCAGCCGTAATAGCATCAAGCTCACAGATATGAGGATATTCCCCCCGCATGCGCATAACTTGTTCGGGCCAGAAGATGTTGAACGCTGTTTCAGTCCAATGGATTGCTGGAGCCGTGGCTGCGATACCGTCAAATGCTGTTGGGTATCTCTGCGCGAGCATCAGCCCTTGGCGACCGCCCTGAGAGCACCCGTTCCAATACGAATATGAAGGTGGTTTCCCATAGAAGCTTCTTATAAGAGACTTCCCGATAATCGCCTATATGTTTCTGAGTGTTATTATCTGTTGCGCTGAGGACCTGGGTGATAAATAGGAGGTACTTACTACATCATTTAGACTGGCCAGGCAAGATTCTGCAATTTATGCAGATTTACATTTCCGGGGCTAAGCAAAGCCCATGGAACCGTCACTGCCGTTGGTGTTTCTAATCCGGCGTCGGTGGTGATTGTAGCAAATCCATCATGTATAGCACCGGCCATTCCTCTATCTGTCAACGTAAAACGTCCCGCAACGAAACCATCCCCTCCTTGGGCCAGGAAGCGACCGCTCCAGTTATCGAAAGGAAGTCATGCTTCTGTATTGATCATGTCGTCATATCCAAGATGAGTGTATGGTACTGTGACATTGCAGAACCGCGCGTTTTGGAGGCTGACTGACGGTGCCGTGAATCGGATGCCACCAGAGACATCGGCGGAATAATTGGTGACCACTGAAGCTACGGATGGAAATTTATGATTTTCTATTTCATGATAATAATAATCATAGGGTGATAGCAATAGCGATGGCGATGGTGACGGCAATGGCGACAACGAAAGTGGTGAGCTTGGAGCAGCTACAAAAAACCTATATGAAATCGAAACCAGTTGTTCTCGGCTGCTTTGACCCTGTAACTCTGCTAGATTTGGCCTAATATTCGTCGATAGTTTGTTGCGGCGGTTACGCTTTAATAATGCACTGTATTTGGTGGTGATGGCTCGGGAGGTAGGTAAAAAGGGGTATTGAAATAAGGTGAGACACCAACCTCTTTATATTCAACCAGTTGTAAGACATATCCTAGCCAAAATGATGAAGATATAAGGCCGACCCATCTGTCAACATAATTTAATGTCTTAGTAGCCTTTGCAGTTTAACAAGCGTTACTATGGCTAGTGCGACGACGAGGTTGGTAATACCTTCGTTAGTCCCACTTATTTCATTATTTAGACTACACACATGTTTACACCCACACTAGGAGGGCTCGGTGATAAGCTGCACACGAGAAGGTCTTCGCATGTATGGGAGGGAGGTACGTACCATACGAGAGGGTTTAGTGGTGCTTGTGGTTTTGGGTTATGTCTTGCATCCACACTTCAGCGATCATCAAGGTTCGGGCCTCCGAGTCGTTGACTAAGATATGCGTACCTAAGGTATTGATTATTAAGTTCCAAGAGGGGTGTCGTCATCATACTCCCTAACATACTTGGTTATTTCCGGTATCCTACCTACCTAAAATAGACCTCGCGCCGACTCTTGTCACTGGCCTTCTATATCCTAAGATATTTGTCTACATCTACAGTCTCTCGTAGTTGCATAGCTGTCTTATTCGTCACGAGTGCTGAACATTCTACGTTTACCCCTTTACCCCTTTACCCCTTTACCCCTTTACCCCTTTACCCCTTTACCCCTTTACCCCTTTACCCCTTTACCCCTTTACCCCTTTACCCCTTTCCAGATTATATATCAACCTTTGAGCCAGTAATCTTAATGACATGACGATTAAAGGATTCATATTGTTGGGCATGGTGGCTCTTGCCGTTGCCCGGGATTCAACCACCTACGACTACGTGATAGCTGGGGCGGGGACGGCAGGATTGCTTCTGGCAGTTGTACTCTCTGAGAACCCCAACATTACTGTCTGTGTTCTCGAAGCAGGAGCTGACGGCAGACATGAAAATAATATCACAAATCCGGAACGCAGAGGTACGTTCATTTAAAACATACGTGACCCCATCTCTTACACACCTAGGAACAATTCAACACACGCAGTACGACTGGCAGTTTTGGACTTTACCACAGCCTGGTCTAGACGATAATGGCACTTTGGGAGCGCAACCCGTACCCAGAGGGAAGACTCTCGGCGGTACATCTGCGATGAACTGGATGATTCATAACACAGACAGTCGGGTACAGCTGGACATATGGGAAAGCCTCCTCAATCTTACAGGTTGGAATTGGGAGACTATTTCCACGGCGTACAGACAATCCGAGACAATGTATGGTCCACCAGCGGATACGTCACAAGATTTCATGTACAACCCAGGCGACCACGGCGGCAATGGTTATATACAATCCGTCTTCCAGCGAAGCGTACTTAGTTTATTACCGCAGTACCTCAATCCAACTCTCTTGAATGCCGGCTACCGAGTCCCTGCAGATCGGAACGGGGGTGACGCAGTCGGGGGTGGACTTTTACCCTTAGCCATAGAGCCCTCCAACTATACTAGATCTTATTCTGGCTCGGTATATCAAGCGGCAGAAGGAAGGCCAAATCTTCATGTTCGAGTGAACAGCCAAGTAACTGGGATTAAATGGAAAAGGGGGAGGCACCACACCACGGCTACAGCAGCAGGCTTTAAGTACATCGACAGAGCATCGGGATCAAACTCAACCTCTCACGTACATGGCCGACAGATCATCCTTAGTGCGGGCTGCATTCAGTCTTCACAGATCTTAGAACTGTCGGGTGTCGGGGACCCGGACATACTAACCCCCCTGGGCATCAAACCAGTGGTAAACTTGACCAATGTTGGCTTTGGACTAAGAGATCCGTAAGTACAGTACTGATTCCTTTCTAGAACAGAATCTAACATCACCAAAGACCAATGATGAATTACTTGCCCATCTCTTTCGACCTTAACGTTACATTGTCGGGTGATGAGTACATCCAAAATTACATTCAACTAGAGAACGCCAGAAATATGCTCAGCGACGAGGACTACACAGCAGCTTCACAGTGGCTTAACTCAACAGACAGAATTCCAGGACTCCCTAATGCGCAGTTAAGTGTTTTCAAAGAACTTTGGTTTGCAGACGAACCCTTGATAGAGATGGCCTGGCAGTTTCAGGTAGCCAACGTCACCCCCTACAATCTCATACCGCTCAGTCAAGGCACAGTCCACATTAACAGCAGCGACCCGCTAGCACCACCCGCAATTGATCCCAACTATAACCGGGTTATGGCCACGATTAATGGTACAGAAGTTGAGTGGGATATGTGGTTCTTAGCAAAGGCTGCCCAATTCTGGGAGACCAAAATAGCTACGACCAGTCCCATGCGAGACATCATCACTTCGGCTGACCCTCCTTTTGATCTGCCCTTCGATCAATACTATATCACTGCTAAACAGGGCACTGGCAGTTCACAGCACCTTACAGGCGGTAACCCGATGCTAGCACGAGAAGAGGGCGGTGTAGTCGACACGAATCTATTGGTGTATGGAACGAGCAATGTAAGGATCGTGGACGGCTCCGTGTTCCCATACCAGCCATCCGCGCATCCGATGGGCTTAACGCATGCTTTAGCGATGAGAGCAGGTAAGCTTATTCTAGATACCAAAATACGACGAGACGCTGATACGTAGTTCCATAGCGCAATTGCTTCAGGAGATGCCGGATGGAGGTGGACTTACAAGAAGCTTGCAACTACCACAGAGCAATGCCAGTGCAAGTGCTACTGCCATTTTTGGCGATGTGACAGTGTGATGGGATATTCACTCGGGCGCTGGGTTCGTCATATTGCACGTCTCAGCATCATATTAAGATCTAGACGGTATCTTGGGTAGGTGTCTAGGAGGACCTGGTGCCTATCAAATGGGTTTATACCTAGGTATGCACCAGGTAACTAATAGGCGATCGTATAAAGTTGAATTAATCCTTATGCTACCTTCATTGCTCTCCTTCTGCTGCTCATCTAAAGAAACGTGATCTGGATAGACAGTGCCTGGATGAGAGTCTGGTTCATATATCATTTCGAAGTTAAGTGCAATGTTATCTCCAGTATAGAATTGTGTCTAATGAGCTTGATGCAGAGAATTAAATCATCAATCATGGGTACCTACCTACGTAGAATTCTAGACTGGCAGAGGTTGTCCGAGTCACTCAAAATATCAACACACAACACCTTTGACCATCCCCCTTCTCTGACCTCATTCATCAACTCCAGAAATCGTATTCGGCGTTTGATTGCAACACTGCATACCATGCACTCCTGCTCCAATCTCGATTCAATCACGCTTGGCACGGATCGCGTCGGTGTTCCTGCATTCCTTCCCCTGCCCTCGAGCTCGGGCTACTTCTACCGAGAAGAGCATGTGGATATTTAAATGGTGCCGGTGGATGCCATCACGCGGACGTAATTCTAAAGCTCGCCGTCGCATCGTGCCACACCTGCCCATACAGCACCGGGAGACAACGGCTTTGTCATGTGTTATGGGAGACTCTCAGCCTATCGGAACGGAAGGCCGTTCGGTGAGGCCTCGGTGGAATATGCTTGGTGCCATTGACTTGACTGCCTGTAGACTGGTTATGATTGATAATCATGACGCGGCCTGTCGATGTGAGAGGTAGGTGTTTGGTGGAGATGTCTTGGCTTGGAGTAAAGCTGGCAAGATAACCACGATCGCACGGTCCACTCGGTACGATATCGTTGCACGGTCAACTCATATCTTGGCGGACCCCTGGTTATATCTCACCGGCTCGATGCAGATCTTTGCGGAGACCCCAGATTCGGGGTATAAACGTGCCGGCGCGATATCACGGTCCCATTCAGACGTGAGGGGTTGGATAAAATGGAGTCTAGACGTCGAAACTGTACGACAGACCGCCAGCGGCTCAATGCTGTTGATATAGCCGGCTCTTTTACCTTGAAGATGTACTATTTGGAGAACCTCAAGGTGCCCCAGAAATCCCCTTCTTTAGGATTAACCTCGCCAGCTCCTAAGGCAAGATTGATTAGCTAGCCGTCGATCTGGAACCGAAGTTAAGTCACTAAGACTTAGCTGTCGCCGCCCTGATACTTGTATGCTAGTTACAAAGATCTAAACGACTAGAGACCCCAATCCGACCAACAGCCAACAGCTGCCATGGCGGTGACAATCTCTCAGGTATTCTTTGAGCACCATCGAGTAGCTCTAGGTATCGGAGAGGCAAGCCCGCGTATATCATGGCGATACGAAGGCACTGCTTCGAACTGGTCGCAAAGTGGATACAGCGTCGAGATATCCAAACAGGACCAAGATGACCCACTGCTGTTCCACGCCAATTCATCGAGCTCTGTCCTTGTCCCTTGGCCGACGGTCTCTTTAACGTCTGCCGAGTCCGCAACAATCCGGGTGAGAGCCTACGGTGAGGATGACCAGCCTGATACCCCTTGGTCCGATCCCGTCAGCATCGAGACTGGTCTGTTTGCCGAGGACGACTGGATGGGGGCTCAGATGATAAGTGCAGATAAACAAACTGAAAGGAACGCTCCGCACCAGCCACTACTCTTCCGCAAGGAATTCTCGGTAGCCAGCGAGGTAGAGAAAGCACGGTTATACATCACCGCCTATGGCATATACCAAGCCTCCCTAAACGGCGAGGTTGTTGGCGACGCCGTGCTCGCTCCCGGCTGGCAGTCATATCACAACCGTCTTGTATATGACACCTACGACGTAACTGATCTACTTCTTACCGGGGAAAATGCCTTCGGAATCCATGTTGGCGAAGGATGGTACTCCGGACGGCTTGGATACGGCTCTGGAGCTCGCAATATCTATGGTGATACCCCGGGCACCATGGCCCTATTGGTTATCACCTTGACAAACGGGACACAGATTGTTCGAACAGACGAGACCTGGGACTCTAGCACCGGAGCAATAATCACCTCCGAGATCTATAATGGCGAGGTATATGACTCGAGGCTCGAGCAGACCGGGTGGACATCCACTGGGTTTCAAGCGTCAGACGCAGCAAGGTGGATAGGTGTAAAGCAACTCGACTCACCCTTTGCTCAACTAGCCGCCCCAGACGGTCCTCCGATCAGCCGTATCGAAGAGGTTAAATTGAAGGAAATCATCACAAGCCCTTCTGGAAAGACGATCCTAGATTTTGGCCAAAATTTGGTAGGATGGCTTCGGTTGCGTGTAAGCGGACCGAGTGGGAGTAACATCACATTGGTGCATGCCGAAGGTAAATATTGTCCCACTCTTGAATAAATGCGCCTAGATATTAACGAGTCCAAGTTCTCGAGGATGGCGAGATTGCAACCGGTCCGTTGAGAAGTGCTAGGCAGACCGACCGGATCACCCTCTCTGGTGACGGTGTTCAGACTTGGGAGCCAACTTTTACTTACCATGGATTCAGATATGCCACGGTAGATGGTTGGCCCGATGACACACCATTAGACGAGGACACTATTACCGCTATTGTCATACACACAGACATGGAGCCAACGGGATTTTTCGAGTGCTCCGATCCATTGATAAACAAGCTACACAGCAACGTGCTGTGGAGTATGAAGGGGAACTTCATGAGCGTACCAACGGACTGTCCTCAAAGAGACGAGAGGCTTGGGTGGACCGGAGACGCCCATGCATTCTCACCAACCGCCAATTTCCTGTACGACACCGCCGGCTTCTGGCGAGGTTGGCTAAAGGATTTCCGATCGGAGCAGGTAGACGGTCAGTAAGCCAACAGAATATGAAACGAGACCCGACTAACACATCATAGGCGTACCTCCATTGGTTGTTCCTGCAGTTCCTGCGTCAGGGGGTCCGGAGGCGACGGCAGTTTGGGGCGATGCAATCGTCGTAAACCCTTGGAACACGTACCTTTCCTCCGGAGATCTGGAAGCACTACGAGAGCAATACGTCGGAGCGAAAGCGTGGATAGATACTGGTATCCTAAGAAGTGACTCCGGTTTATGGGACCAATCAAGTTCCCAACTGGGCGATTGGCTCGATCCCCTTGCGCCTCCGAATGACGCGGGTAGAGCAACGACAAGCAGTCATTACGTTGCCGACGCGTATCTCATTTATGTAACTGGAATAGTCGCACAGATGGCATCGGAGCTCGGCCTCGAGGAAGATCAGTCCCATTACGAAGAATGGGCCGAGGAACTGAAGGTAACTTTCAGAGACACTTGGGTGAACTCGGATGGCACCGTTGCCAACGAGACGCAGACGGGGCTCGCGTTACCACTATACTTCGACCTTTTCGAGGACGACGATCAAGCGCAAGCTGCTGCTAGTCGACTGCGGAGAATCATCGAGAACAATGACTATCTAGTAGGAACGGGGTTTGCAGGGACTCATCTGCTTGGCTTGACTCTGACGAAGTACAACTTGACCGACACATTCTACCAAATGCTGCTGCAGACAGAGGTCCCCTCCTGGCTTTACCAAGTCGTGATGGGCGGAACCACAACCTGGGAGCGTTGGGATAGTATGCTCCCAGATGGCTCATTGAATACCGGCTCGATGACATCGTTCAACCACTACTCCGTTGGGTCAGTAGCGAATTGGATGTACCAGGTAGTGGGTGGCCTAGCACCAGCTGACCCGGGATGGAAAACGGTAAAAGTGAATGTGATACCTGGTGGTAATTTCACATATGCGAAGGCCAGCTACCTGAGTCCCCAAGGCAAGATCTCGACGGAATGGGAGGTGGATGAGGCCGGGTTCCATCTCCACTTAGATGTTCCCCCCAATGCATTTGCAGACGTGACGTTACCGGGAAGCGGAGAAACGCAACGGGTTGGCAGCGGAAGTTACGATTTCTCTGATGCTGAGTTTCGACTTTAAAATAGCTTGCGTAAGATAGCACGGAGAAAATTGAAGCCGTTCTGATAACTCTAATAATGTGTGTCCTTTAGTCAGATACAAGTGATGGTATTGGCAAGAAAAAGGGGTTTATCAAGACGGATGAGCAGCTGTTGCCAGATGTGAGGGACCGTTGACGGTCCCAGAATTCATGGTGCTTGAAACGAAAGCGCCGAAAATGGTCTAGAGCTTCTTACGAAGAGCGAGTTTCCAAACCAATTTTCGAGCAGGCTACTCGAGATTGGCAACAAACCCATCCAATCTAATTCGCCAGCCCGTATGTTATAGCAACAGATACCATCCTCCTATCGCACCCACGCATCGATCCAAATAACATCCCGAGAGCCCCCTCTCTTGCTTCAATATGTCCGGCGTCGACTCCCCCGATGTTCTCGCGGCGTACGACGCCGTGCGCTCGGATAAGGACGCCACGAACTGGCTCCTTCTATCGTATGCGGGTGCGGTCGGCGACAAGCTGACCCTTACGGGGACAGGGAGCGGGGGTCTGGAGGAGCTGGCCACGAAGCTAGACGACTCCCAAGCGCAATACGGATACGTGCGGATCGAGTATGCCAACGATACGGAAAGCAAGCGGGTCAAGTTCGTGCTCGTTATCTGGATCGGCGAGGGCACCAAGGTCATGCGCAAGGCCCGCGTGTCCATCGAATCCGGCAGCGTGAAGAGAGTGCTTTCCCACCATAGTATTTCGGTCGACGCGCAGGACCGCAGCGATCTCGACGAGAAGGATATCGTGGCCAGACTTCGGAGGGCAGGTGGCGCTGACTACAACGGCGGGCGTGGCTGATTATATATACCGCGACGATGACGAGGCGGCAAAGCATGCTATTTTGGACATAGAGAATGGGTAGACGGTGCGGTGTGGTATTTGTTGTCTCGAGTATCGTATATACCGATTGCATATATACAGAAGATCAGTGTTCATAGGAAAATGGCAATGATAGAGACCCAAGGTTCTTAGGCCTTGGTGGGCTCTCCGTTCCAGCCGGTAAGATTGACAACGTCGGGGATCCTCCCACTCCTCACTATAGTCCAGACTACGTCCTCGTCTCCGTCGTTGACCTCTTGGTGCTCCATGAATGCGGGGATGAGTGCGTAATCGCCCGGTTCCAAATCTACTCTCTTAGATCCTCCTTCGCTGACGACAGTTCCCCTTCCCTTAACCGCGTAGACTACCGTGTCCTGCTCCCCGTGGTGGTGGATAGCCGAAGCCGTGTGGGGCTTTGCGAGCATGCTGGTAGCACATATGCCATCGCATTTATCAACGATTGCGTTCGATCGGATCATGCCCTCGGTCTGGCCGCCGGATGGTTTGATTGCCGAAGCCTTGGTCACGAGGACCGGTTGAGATGGCTCAGGGTGAGACATGATTGTAAAAATCGGAAGAATGGAACACAGCAGACAAAAAAGAACCTGTTCGAATCTACAGTACAAACAACCCCGATACCTTTACTTTATATAAGACCTGCATGTGTACCGGGTAAGTGCAGCAAAGCAGCTTAGTCAGGTATGATAACGTGGCGGGGCTTCTATTTTCATAGGTACCTGTATTCAGGCCCCGAATTGCCCCTCCATCCTCACCGCACCATCCACCATCCATCCACCCGTCCATTACACATACAACCAATACAACCATCCAAACACCCATTGTCAAATACCATCGTATCATCTTTGCACGATATGGAGATTTCAAATCCCCGTCGTATATTAGCCGTGTCTTTGACAGATTCGTCGCAGCTTTTAACCAGAGTCATCAAAGGTAATACCTACAATTTCAATATCATTTATCTATATGCACCAATGCAGACCCCTTTTAAGACTTCGCGACACATCGTCAGGCTTACTATACTAACCCCTATTAAATCATACATTGTGGCTTATTGTGCCCCACGCCTCAGGACATTGAATACTGATGCTAATCCATAACTAGATCTTACCGGCAGCCATCCGGAACAAACATCAACCTCACTAGCCGGATCATCACACAACCTCTCTTTCAAGAATGGTTATTACAAAGCTGAAGTGCCTATATGGCTAGATCTCATCTCGACGCCGTCAGAATGGGCGGACTCGTTTCTGTCTCCGGAAGCCGAGGAGGTGCTTGAAATCCTCGGTGGTGTCGTAGTTGTCTTCGCACTACCCGTCCAGCCACAGTCCGACGAGAGCAAGGCCGCCCGCGAACTCATCCAAAATGTCGGCAAGGTCATTAATGATGGACTCGGTGGCTGGACCTGGGACGGGGTAGGGTTATGCTTAGGCGTCGGAGAAGTTGACGACGTTGATGAATGGGAAGACTGTTGTGCAGATTTGGGACTCGAGTTCATCCAGATTCGCAACCAATCCGTAACAGGACGTAATGAATTCGGTGGTATGTTCGAGGCATCTCATACCCCTTTACACGGAAGAGTGATACGAAGGAGCTGACACACAATGTAGAGAAGACCGGTATCGCCCGAGCCTTCGAGTCGCTAGAGGCAAATGGTTGGTCTCAAGCAGATGTCGGCGACTTCGGGTCTGACCTCGAGGATTTTGAGGCCGAGCTTGGTATCAGGAAAGACGCCGATGAGGACGGCAAGGGGCCCGAGCTTGACCCGGAGAGCCTAGACTTCGGCTTTGACCGGGAGGACTTCGCCGGTCTAAGGCAGGCAATCTGGAACGCGGGTCAAGAAAACGAGGAGGATTTCCTGAATGGGGAGCCGAGCAAGCAGACGCCCGGGGAGGAGGACGGAGAGGAGCTAGACGATGAGATCCGAAAGATAGAGCGCATGATGATTAAGCTCCAGGCGGTGCGCGACACAAGTGCCGGCTTACCTGAGGACAAGCGGAAGCAGGTCGCTGCGAAGGCGGTGGCTGAGGTGATGAAAGAGCTATGATTTAGGTACGTCTTAGGTAGGTTATGAATACCAAATTTCACACGATACTGCAATGCGAGACTAGGGATTTCAGAGAACAGTGTCACCGAGATAAGAGAGACCATCACTTCGACCTTGCATCAAGGGGTCAGTCTTCTCCCGAGGTCTGGCCCGTTCAGTGTAAAGTATCAATTATCAGGAACCCACCCAGGAGGTTCAGGTCATGGTACCAAGTATCAATACCAATATGAAGGAGAAAATTCCCCTTTGACCTGACACTAAAACAATTAGAACAGTGCTCACGGACAGAGTTCTCGCCTTTCAGTTCTTAACCCCTTGGACGAAAAGTTAGCCTGCTGGTACAGATAGAGGTCGGGGGTTGGGGGCACAAGCAGTGATTGAAATTTAATTTTACCACTTGGACTTCTCATACCCTTAGACAATTGATTACCGGTGACTTAGATGTAGGCTAACTAAACCTCGTAAGTCGTATAAGAAGTTCGAATAATTCGAAAAGGATAAAAGCTATCCCAGTCAACGGTGTAATCGGTGCCCTAAGAGAGATATTTGGCTCGCCTTTCGCACTTAGCTTTTGATTTGAAATTCAAGCTTCCTTCATCATCTTTTTCGCACCCATTTGCTCTGCTCCGTGAGGGGCGACCAGCTCGAAAGATACTTACGCAAAACGACACGTCGAGTTTCAATTACGAACAGTGCTCTCAAAAGACAACATGCCAGAGTTGGCAGTCGGAAAGGAGCGCGATGCTGATGATGCCAATATCAGGTTTCCGAGATCTTACGTCTTGAGTAGGCCAAGTCAGATACACCAGACGACATCACCCAGTGGTTCGAGATGCCCAGTGCCGACCGCGAGATAGGCAGGAGCACAATGCCTTTCCCCCTCCAGAATCTCGCGAGCACATCTCAACCATCTGAGAAAGCGTCGAGCCACGCTCTGCTCAATCAAGTGAACGTCACAGTCGAGAATCGAACTCCACAACTCCACAAGACGTTGAACCCAAGCCCGACTCAAGATCACGACGATACTGAAGACCCGGAAGAAGCCTATGACATCCAGTGGTCCAACATGCCGAACACAGCATACCAATACCGACACGATGAGGCGAATGCCTTTGACAACTTCGATTGGGGAGAATTCTCAATCAACACAACGCCCCAACAACACAGTGTCATGAGAACAGAAAGTGACCACCGAGTTACTGCAAGAGATGTTCTTTTCGAACATGTCCTTACGAACACAATAGGCACTGGGACGAAAGAACCTGGGACTAGTAGATCCCCTGGATTTACCAGAGGGCTGTGAAACAACTAGTCACTGCCTAGTGTATATCGATATACTCGCCGGCTCACTTGGGCGGGCCAGCAAAAGGTTGGTAAATTCTTCCCCCTTGCTGAGCGAGTGCGAGACGATTTCATGGCGTCGTTTGCTAATAATATCTCAGAGGAGGACTAAAGGGTAACTCGGGAGGCAATCCGAAAGACGACATCTTTATTCTTCGAAGAGTTCGTTTTCAACGAAACAACATGTGAGCTGGGTAGCTTCAAGCCCTGGCCCATTCAACCGCTCTAAGGGTACCGCCGTCGATTTGCTGGACGTCGATCGCCTCGCAATTGAAACTATCATCACTGAGCGTCTATCTGAATAAGCATGGCTATCTCGCGACATACAATTTAACCGATTAGACCCCCTTTTGCACATTACCTCCTTTTTGCAACCCTTTCATAGCAAACCATCACGTTTTCGACCACGAATAACCCCACGAGTTTGGAAGCCGTTACTTGGATATTATTCAATTAGCTATTCAATTAACTAAATAACATCCATCTTCAATTTGCAGTGCTGTTGGTGTGAACGGTTGTTAATGTGACCTAGTGTGAATGTGCTATGGTTGATAGCATTAGACGAAATAGGGGCAAAAGGGGAGACGAGAGTTCCATTTACATGAGCAACACGCTTCTGCGAGGAGTGAGAAGCTTCCAGATGGTAACCTATTTGGTGGTGTTTCTTCGACGGCGATATCACTAACTTCTAGAAGTCCGGGGTTACGGTGGTTATTATGGACGAACGTATGGTAGTGGTATGACGATAACGAGCTGTGGAAATTTACGTACACGGTAAATCCTAGATAATATGAACAGGGGAGTGAATAATAGCTAAACCCGCAATCGTTGGTGTTGTATTCAGAAGTCTTACATGTTTATCGCGAAGTGGGTACGTTTCAAACTGCCGTTTCAATGCGGCTAAAATAACTACACGGTCACTTCTGGCAGGGAACAAATCGCGAAGTACGCTTGAGACAGCCTCTTGAGCCCGGAGCGGGTAAGGTGTAATAAGGATGCATGACGAGACCTTGTCTGTTTTCCGTTTTAATAAAATGTTCCATGACGAAGATTCTCTTAACACAGCAACTTAAGCGGGGATAGTCAGTTTGATACCGCAAGCCTGCTCGAATAAACGAAAAGCTGAGACCCAGGCAAGGATCGCAGAATATTTCCTTATCCCTAATCCCCGAATGATCTTCTAGAGTAATTCTATATTCTAGTTGTAGACCGTGCAGCATATGAAAGGAGGTCAGTTGATATATCGCATCCAGTCTTAATTATGGTCCGTACGGAATAATGTTAAGGACTAATAACATAATGGTCAGATATCAATTCTTATGATGACGGCCGCGAAAAGGGTCCTCCTGAGCTATGACCAGCTACACTTATTCTTTCAGTGAGGTCGCAGATGCAACGCGACAATTACATGGACGTGCCGAATAAATATCGTGAAAAGAACCGGGCGCGTTGTCAGGCGTCGAGCTGATCATTCATGCAGGTACACGGGGAAGCTGGTGCAGATATCAAACAACCATTGGCTACCTAGCGAGGGATATCACTTTATGCGTACCTGGGGCATAGTTAACGCATAAAAGTCGGAGTTTTTCGTCCGCCTTATTCTTCTGACTGGTTGAGAAATACGAACCAGGCAGGAGCAGAGTGTATTGGGTAAAAGAGTCATCAGTCTTGTTGAAATAGGTAGACATGGGGAGTCTGGAGGGTGAGTAGTATTATATACAGCTGTAGTAGTTATCTGGTGATCGGGCCTGTGCTCATATTGATATTGATGAGCATAGTAGGACACCGCCTTCGCCGAGCTATGATCCGTTTAAAACAATACGGGTTTACATTTACATACCGTAACGCCCAATCGCCTTCTTGGTTGCTTGGAAGCCCGAGTAGTAGATGTAAGTTCTGGTTGTTTAACATCCAGAGCCTGGCGCACTACTTCGATGGTGCCGGCCGATCCCATGTGATCTGTAATACGATCTCTAAGTGCGGCCCTTGGGCCTTAAAAGTCTTGGCTTATGATGCAAGTTGGAAGGTAGCGCATGAGGGATACGGTATTCTCTAGTCCGAAGGATTTGTCAAAAGTCGAAAAAATAGTCTCTTTAGAACCTCGTACATCTGTAAGGAAGATGTGGGTTGACGAATCGGGAGCTAGCCCACTTCCAACAGACGCCTCTCGCGCACGGTGCATGATCGGCTAGACCAAAATGGAACACAACTCACTAGCCACTCCTCCTTTATGCGGCTTGGAGCTAACGAGGCTCGATAACAGTGGATGGGAAGCAAGGTCCATGGAATGCTTTCGGCAACAGGTCGAACGTGTCTCGGTGCGTTTTCCGAGCCCGATCAGACGGGTCGAGGGACAGAGCGGGATAGACGCTGAGTTGTCTAGGTGAATCATCCTTCATCAGATTCTCCCTTTGGACACGGACACGCAAACTCTTCCTCGTCCCTTCCTACCTTGTTGGAGACTAAGACCAATGACATGCTTCCCGTGGTATGGAGTATGGAGTCACTCGATCGAGTTTAGAGAGGCCCACGCACGTTTATGGAGGGCACTAGGGCACCAGGGCACCAGGGCATTTTGGGCTCTTGGCAGCTTGGGCTCCGGTTGGTTGGATGGATACCTACATGTAGCCTTTTCTGCAAGGTACACGCGAATAATGGGACGCGTGATGCACTACTTCTGCCGATCCACGGACGACGAACCACGGGCCACGGACCATGCCCACGACGACAGGACGATTCAGGGGTAGGCAGCGCTAGTGCCAAATGTGACGCTAGCCTGCATGGCCTGAAGAAGGGCCTGTAGCCTACAAAATCCTGCAAGGAGCAAGAGGTGGCTTGCGCTTATGTGAGCAGCTAGCGTGTAGGTCGGGTCCGTTAGGCACTGTACTGTGGATGAGGGACTGGTAAGGTTGGATTCTTTCGTCTGGTCTTCATATAGATGATAGAGTTGGGGGTGCTATGGTTCTTGTCACGTTGCTACGCTGTTCGGATGATTCGATTAGCGACGATATCCATCCCGCTTTCCTGAAAGCTTTGACAATGGGGTCCCTGGTTTCTACGGCTCTCCAAATCCTCTGGAAGTGAAGAGCCGATACGTGCTGCTATTCTGGGCTATCGCTGTTTCAAGTCGCTAAAAAAATCCGAATTCTTAGAAGCTTGGCGCGCCCGAACTGTCCCGTATACTCTCTCCATAGGTACATAAAGGGAATGTGAGGGATTTGCAAGGGATCCCTATCGTGCGGCTGGACGTCTTTGGCGGTAAGCGGTAGAACTGTATGACAGGTCCGAGAGTGTGTCCATAGGATATAAGTGCTTGCAATCACCGTCGTCAAACAAGTGATTCGATTCAGGGCTGCTGGCTGCCGGAGTTATCATAATCGCAAGCCAGCAAGGACCTTAATACTCCGAGTTATTAAAAAAAAAAAAAAAAAAAAAAGGGTGTGTGCGTGAGTCCTCGATAGGATATCATGCAGGAAAATGGAAGGGATGTGTTACACAGTGTGGACAGATGAGGAACGGCACACGAAGCCGACAGCGCACTACTGCAGGAACACGACGGATGGGTCATGCAGTCCCGCAGTGCTACTGGCCTGCTGGCTCGCCAATGCAGGTACAGATACCCACACAGTCCCAATTCCTGTCCTTTTCCTCTGAGCGACAGAAATATGAGAAAACGATGTCGTTTTAGAACATAATCCGTACAGTTGGACCCTATCAGCCCAGACACCCAGACACCCAGACAGCCGGAATTCTGGTGAGGCGCTGGCGGGGAGGAGCATGGATCATTCCGCAATCAAGTGATTGGCACTTGGGTGAGGTTTTGACTCGGACGCGGTCAACCGCGTTGATGTTTTACCATGTAAGTCTCACGAAAAAGTATGCAGGGGAAAATACTTAGCTACTGTAAGGTACCAAGATAGTATGCGTTTATACTAGGTAGTATCAGTAATCAAGCCGGTGGGATGGAGAGGAAGCCATCCAGTCCACCACTCACCCCGTCGCTGGCTTAGGTTCCGAGCTGGATTTGATCAACAAGAATCGATATTGGTCACAAAGACAAGTCGACTGCGGCCCCATGGTGTGTTGACCATTTGCGTGGGCCAGACCAGCGTCAGGTCTGACAATGACGAGAAGATTTCTTGGCTCTTGAACCCCCTTTTCTTGCATCAGAACACTCTTGTCCTCCGTAGGACGGTGGGACAAGCGGTGACTCTGATTGGTTGTAAAACACACGCCGTCAGACTACCCCCACCACCATTAGGACGGGACTGGACGGACTGGACGGATCGCCACCCAATACTTCTTGGGACGAATCTTTGCCTTGTCAAACGTATTTTTATCGTCGGGTACGGAACCGCTTATCTTCTCGTTGCAGGCGAAGCAGTTTCACGACGTTTATGTATAATAACCGCGGGTCTCTTCTGGCTGCTTAACGGGATAAGTATGGTTGTTAGGGACATCTAGGTAGGTAGTTCTAGTTCATATTTAGCAGCATGATTCAGATCAGATCGACGTTTCCACCTGGTAGACAACCCGGAAAGGGTTGCACCAACAGCAGCAGTTCTCGACTTGAGTTGTGTTATGCGAGGCCTGTCGCAAGTCGCAGGATATGATCACTGCATCATTCACGACACCACTGCGCGCCGTGGATTTTGGACACCGCCGAGTAGGTGGCCGAAGCTAGAATTAGCGAGGTCACCTACACAGAACGCTCCTTCAACATACGGGAAGTCTAGGACTTGAAGATAGAAGCAAAGCAAAAGAACTTGAGACTCCATATGCAAAGCCGTGTTTTTAGCCGACACAGTGGCCCATTAACATAGACCAGACGAAGCTTTTCCCCTTTCGGTATGTACAGTAGGCGCATAGACTTGGGTTGCCCTCCGCACTGTCCAGATTCTCTGTGATCCTTCCATCCTTCGAGAGAACGGGATCAGTACCATCGGAATGGTACCCAAGGGATTTTTGAAGAGCAGGTTTGCCTCTAATATTTGGATAATATTGGAGGTTTGCTGTCGTTCAGTTCCCTAGAGCGATTGATTAAAAAGGAGGCTGTGTTCAGCTTGCAGTCTCGCCCATGTGGTTCTGTGATCTGTCGTACAGCAGTTGAAGTCATCGTCAACGACCAGTTCCACGAATGGGTAACTGAACAGTCTGAACTTTTAGGACTCCATCGTGTTCCCATCGAATCAGGTCCACTTATTCAAGGTCCATTCGAAGATCTGCAAGTATCCGTTTCTAACTAACTGCCTGACCTGGAGCTGTTTCTCGGTATAGTAAGATGAAAACGGCGAGGCAGTGGTTATTCCTCTCAATTTGAAATATGAAGGCTATTTATTCGAGGGTTGAAGAGAGGAGAGAGAAACAAAATGGACGAAGCTTTTGGACGAAGATGTCGTCGATTTGATGTGTAATTGAATTCCATCTCCATTGAAAAAGCGTTCACCTGATAATGGCGTTGGAACTGAATCCCGATGAATGTCGCGAATGTTCTAACGAGCCCCGCGAAACCGTATAGGCCGTGGCCTATGCCCTAAAGCACAGTATACAGACCGTATACAGGCCATATAGAGACCCACTCTGTTCCCCCAAGGCCCCCAAGTTCTAACTGAGCGAACTGCCCACTTAGGCGGCCTACCTAAGCCAGGCTGATCCCCGTAGCCTGCTGGCGCTTCTTTTAGGTACCTAACCTCTAGGTACCACTTAGTAGCGATCACTGCTGGCCGCTACTTTCTCAGTTCTCAGTCTGTCAAGTCCCGTCTTAGTCGCACTGCAGCGCTGCCGCCCTTCACTCTTTTTTTCGAGCTTTCCTCCTTTTTTCCCCTCCTCCCTTTTTCTGGCCGTCCTCCCCATCTTCATCTTTTTCCCCTATCGTCACTGTCGTCGTTAATCGGCACTTCTACCTTTTCTCCCCATCTTCGTTATTTCCTTTTTTTTCACACCCACGCTCTCTTTTCATATTCGTAGCCATTACGGACGCCGTCACTCCTTTCGGGTCCATTTCCTTCCTTAGGCTTAGACTAACCATCGGCATCAGCATAACCAACAACTTCTAGTCGCGTATTATCAGCATACCTACCTCTAGTAGTATCTTATTATCGACGACTCATATCAACCCGACTTTGCGACTTTGCTAGAGATTCGGGCCCACACTCCTTTGATAATTGCTATCAGCTTTTCAACACTTCGAGATATTCTTATTAGAATAATACTTTCGATACGGGCGTGGTCGGGACAAACCTATCGATATCGCGTCTAAACCCCCGATTTCGAGGTCGATCACACCGGACTTCTTAGATTCTTTTCATAACACTCCTTTCGAGCTGCTTTGCCAAAGATGGACACTCCCATCAAAATGGAACAGCCAGGTTCCGCGTCTTCAGCTGTCGCGGCCCAGGCTCATTCTACACCAGAGGCCATATCAACACCGGCCGCCTCGATCGATACGAAGAGCAGCCAATCTCCCTCTCCCTCGGCACCGTCGACCGGACAATCGAGCGCCAACTCGCGACGACCACCGCGCAAGAGCACCTTAACGCAACAGCAGAAGAACCAGAAGCGACAGCGCGCGACCCAGGATCAATTAACCACGCTGGAGATGGAATTCAACAAGAACCCAACCCCGACTGCGAATGTTCGGGAGAGGATAGCGGAGGAAATCAATATGACCGAGAGGTCTGTTCAGATCTGGTTCCAGAACCGGTATGTATACGTGCAATGGTCGTGGAGTATTGCAAGAATTAGTACTCATTCCTCGTAGACGCGCCAAAATCAAGCTTTTGGCCAAGAAGAGCCTCGAGACCGGCGAGGACATCGATTCTATCCCGGAGTCTATGCGAGCGTATCTGGCCATGCAGGCCATGGAATCAGGCAAGGGCCTCGGTGGTCCTTACATGGGACGTACTGGCCTTCTGCCTTACAGTTCAATGATGTTGGGTGGTGAGCAGGGTGGACAGGGCAAAGTCCGTAAGTGGCAACGATGACTCTGTTGTGACTTCATAAGGCTTACAATTTCAGTTATACATCACTTGACGTGTCGGTCTCTAAGCATTGGAAAATGGACGCGCGTTGGCCAGAACACGATGGATCTCATCATCTTCTATTCCCCCGAGAAGTGCACGATGACCTATTACATCAACAATGACCAGGCGGGATACAAGATCGAGTACAACTTCAACGCGATCAAGAACATTTATCTCGAGAACCCCGAGGGCGATGCAACAAAGCTGGGTGGAATTGTCATCGAGCTGAACCGAGCTCCTGATTTCTTCATGGATTCTTCTCCCAACTCCAACGGCTTCTTCCAGTGCGGCGATTTCACCGAGGACCAGCAGGCGACTCACTGCCTCGTACATCATCTCGGCGGTAACCCTAAAGTTCTGAGCGGACAGCTCGCCAAACTTGCATCTCTCGAGTCGTTTACAAACCGTCACAACCCGAATCCTTTCGATATGGGCCACGTATTGTCGGTTTCGGCTCCCGTGTCTCCTACGAACCGCCCTTCTTCGCAACCCAACTTTGTTCAGCCTCATGTCGGCATGTATCAAGAGTCGCAATGGGGTATCAGCCCCATGCATGCCGGGATGCGTGGACCGGGCCACAAGCGGCAGCGTAGTAGATCAGTCCCTACGGCTGTTGATTTTTCCATGTTCCAGAATCCCATGCCCTCGTTTTTTATTCAGCATCCGGGCGAGAATCAGGGTCAACCGCACAGCCCCAACATATACGCGCCTATCCCCCAGCAGCCCAATGGCCTCAACGGCCTCGGCCCTAATCTTCGCATCGATACTCAGGCTTCATACGGCATGGATTTGAGACAGTACCCATTGTCTGCTGCTACCACTGCTCCTTCAGAATATTCAAGCCCGAACTATTTCTCCCAGGCCCCCGAGAACACGCCGTTGCCTGCGTCGAGCTTTAATACCCCGTACAGCGGCGCATTTCTTTCGCCGCTACCTCAAATCCCGCAGTCTGTGTCTCCGTTGTCTTACACTAGTCACGGGGATCCGGCCATCGTTGAGCAGTCGCCCCCCCTTTCTATGCTACAACGGCCAGCTTCCGCTGACATGTACGGCATGGGGGAGTCCGCGATTTCGGATGATGGGCACAGTTTGAACGAGATGTACTCAAAGCACACTATCAACCTTCCTATGCATCCTCATTCCCCAGGGTTTGTGGAACCCAGCCAAGCCGATCTGGATATGAGTCAACTTGTCCAGTTTGACACGGTTGACCCATCGAGCCTTTCTCCCGAGAGCATGCATCACCACCAATGATGCTGATTGTCCCTAATCTGGCCGGTCTCGAAGCCTTGAATGGCTAGGATACCGCGCCATATACATATGGTTGTCGCTATTATTTGGATTTACTCTCGTGGCGTTACGGAACTTTATACCTCTTGTCGTTTTGGTGGCTCGTTTTTCCGTACTCTTATTTCGAAACCCCCCTCCGATCTGCTCTTCGGCATACGAGACTTGATTTGATTCTTGTCCCATTTCATCAATTGCACCGGCCACAAAACTCAGCATGACGATACCTTGCTTCGGCATTCGATTGTGCGTGTCTGGTACAGCGATCGTACCTTCTATTACACTTGATTCCTACTTTATTGCGTGTCCGGGGGGAAAAGTACCTCTATATTCCGAGTGAACTTGGTTCGTCACTTGGACTAATATCGCGATTTCGGATCTAATTCAACTTGTCCTCTGGTTTCGAATTTATAACTTATTCTTATTTTCTTTCGCATTTACGAAAAATAGGCGACATCTTTTCTGGCTGCTGGGTGTACCAAAAAACAGATGAATATGGAAGAAGCCCCGGCGGCTTGGGTTCGCGGATAGTAATTTTTAAAACGTCTGCCGGGGATCAGTAGTCCGAGCTGGTCCGCTGGAGATTGCTGCCGGTTGGCTATATGCCAATTTCGAGGGCAATGATGATGGATACCTCGGGAAGGGAACGTTGAGGTTGAGAAATAGTGTCGGGGCCAGGCAGTATAGAAGATACCGGTAGTATGATGTCTGCGGCGAAAGCCCCGGCGCTATCCAGTCTTGATACCCTGCGCTTCGTCAAGGTGGATTACTTGACTAGCTCTAGTAACTCGATGAAGATGAAGAGATTCTTTGTTTGCAGCCTTTTCCTTGTCACGACTTTATGGCGAGGGTTATAATACATCGGAATATAGAATCACTTACGCGAACTGAAATACAACGTTGAAAAGTGACCAGCCGAGTCCGTTTTGATCGTCGTGGAGAAGCGAGGTAGCGATCTATCTTCGTGTATTGGAATTTATGAATATCCTACAGTACCTAAATCTTGTGCAGCGATGTTGGAAATGAACTTGCTGTTCATGATTTAGAAGGAATATATACGATTTATTCCTTCCATACCATTCTTCTGGTTGTGTTTAGAGTTGAAAATATTTCCAAGTATTCGCTATGGAACCGACTTTCGCACATCTAGTTACAATTCGTCCTCTTAGAGAATCAACTGCGAACTCGTTACAAGATTCTTTATGATCAATTTAATTAAGAGAATGTTTCCTACACTGTATATCGTGAAGCAATCAATTCAAGCTCTACGTAGAGCTGTCCACTACCTCGGAGCCGTATTCGTTACTACATATCATGACTCTAAGTGAGGTGGGTGAGTAATGTAAACAAGTTGTTTCTGGGTTAAGATATGTATTATGAGATCGAATTGCTCTCCTACTTAACATCTATTTCTAATTCTCTTTGAATTTGATACCCTTTTTCAACTTACACATTCCGCCCGTCGGTGAATGCTTGGGACTATCTAGGTGTCATCGATGTTGGCATTGCACGGATGCAACATTGCGGCGAGAAGACTGGACCATCTCTCCAACAGTGGCAATCTGGCTTAACCATTTTCTTGCTAGAGGCGAGATGTTTGCAACATCCATGGTAACATATAAGAAAAAATAGTGGCAATGCTACCGCTCGTTCCGGTACTCCTTTGGGCTTCAGCTCCCTAGAGGGATAGTTCGACATCGACAACACGGCTACGAAATACTAGAATACCTTTTACATACATAGGGCACAGCCGCCTTTAGAGAAACACCCGTAACTTGTGTACATGCAATAGCCGAACTACCCCGGATGGGATTAACTTCTGACGCTTAGTAAGACCTCACCCTCACGTATGATGCATGAGCAGTCTGATAATACGAAGGTTAAAACAGTAGACTTATGCTCCCGCAGTCCCATCACGATGCAGCAGACTCGTGTCGGCCACCTAGTTTGGATTTCGGATGATGCCGTTCGACGTGCTATATAGAATTACGCGTCTTCATGTACGGTAAGCCATCTTATAGACGGGATGTGGGGTTCGCTACCTACACACTGTAGTAATTCGACGTCCTATGGAGTAAGGTCGCTGCATTACTCTGCTTGGTCTGCCAATGGTATATTGTACACAGGTGACAGGTTGCGAGTGCTATAATAGAAATAATAGAAACGAAACATGTTGGTAAGACCGTATGATTATTCGTTGAAGGAGCTTCGAAGATCGCTATAGACGTCATCTGCCTGGGCGTCTTGAGAGTGGCGCAGCGTCCTGACGTACACTTCCTACGACATCTTTGGAGGTGGAACCAACAAGGCGTGGGTTTTCGAAGCATTTAGTTCGGTCGACGGGTGCCTAGTGCAGTTCTCCAGTCCTTTAGGTACCTTCGGTATGTTTGGTAGATAGTGAAGTCAGAGTAAGCGGTAAGCTATGCGCGTAGCGGATATAAACATCGATTAAGCATTTACATATGGCGGGCTAGGCGGGGTGTTCCTGATATATATATGCTTCTACAGGGATGAAACTGGTATTCCAGTCTGTAACGGGAATAGTCTGTACACTATCAGATCGTTCCAACTTCCAAGTTGCCTATGTGGATCACTCC
Source organism: Hypoxylon cercidicola (assembly GCA_022578845.1). Lineage (NCBI taxonomy): Eukaryota > Fungi > Ascomycota > Sordariomycetes > Xylariales > Hypoxylaceae > Hypoxylon > Hypoxylon cercidicola. Next base: position 133,438 of record MU399531.1, read on the forward strand.
AATTCGTGTTCAACGGAGCCTAAGCTACATGCGCTAAAGGTGGCTAAAGGTGGCCCAGCCCATCAACTAAACTTCAGCTTTTCATACGACCTGTTACTTGCGTCTGTACCTGCTGCATGATCTTCCGACGAAGAGGACACATGCCTGTATTCACATATACTTGTGGACATGTATGTATTGGTTGCGTGTAGTCGCCAGGGCCAGAGCAATGTGCAGCCAAAAACCTCGTTCAGTTGGGTGGCTTCGGAGTTCGCTTTTGGGGGGGAGGGGAAGTGATGCGCCAATCCTTCATTCCGCCTTTGGGTAACGCGGGTCCGCGGGGCCCCCCATTGACGTATGTAGGTACGATGTAGATGTACGATGTACGATGTACGATATGCTGGGAGTGGGCTTCCAGGCTTCGTTGCCTACATAGTTTGACTTTTTGCGGCTATGCTCTCGGGGGCTCACAATTGCAACTGCAACTGCAGCTACAGTTTATTATAGACTGATGACTGATGACTGATGACACATGTCGCTTTGTGTCTTATTCCCCCTCCTGTTTTTGTCTCGCTATCCCCATTCTCTTTCCTTTCGAGCGCTTCGTTTACTGCTGGGTTACAATGATGAACTTCATTCTTACGTTACTTATTCATATCTACTACTATTAGGTGCCTGATCTAGCATCTCGCCAAGCGCCAAGCGACTTTCCCCTTTCGTCACTCCATTCGCTTCGCTGATAGTGTGACAGCATCACCTGTTAACCCGCAACGGTAGGAGGTGGGCAACCTCTACTGCTAGCTTATGTCGCTTCACCCTCGCCTTCAGGCTTGGACTTTTGCCTATTACTACAAGTCTACGATAGAAGCAGTCGGGCCCTTTTTATATAGCCGCCCAATCATAACCCGTCTATGAGTCCACGATCCAGCTCGCTAAGCGTTAGTTGGCTCTATTGCGGCCGAACCCCGCCATTAGGATATCACCTGAATTGCTTCCTGCCAGGTCTGGTCGGCCTGGGCAAGCCTGGGCCCGAGACCTCAATTGCATGAGATTCCCACCATGTCGAGACACGACAGCCCCGAGCCTGCTGAGTCGCCGAGCCAGCATCCCCCTCTAGATTCCAATTTTCCATTTTCGAATGCTGGTGTCGAAGCGCGACAAGATCGCAATTTTGGGGGGCCGAGACGAACAGATACCAATACCTCAGCCCACCGTGTACGGTTTTCCAACGATGTCGATCACGTAGGACAACGCCGACTAGACACCTTTATCCGTACGACCGCCGATCCGCTGATGGACTCCAACGACCCTTCCCAAGTTCGCGCTTCGTCGTCGAATGCGGCCAATGGCAGAGGTGACGAACGACATGTCGAGTATGCGTTCGATACGTCGACCAAAGATGGACAGTCGCGGAGCTGGATGGGCTATAGCAAAGGCAATCAAGATGCCAACGACACGGATCGTGATGCGTCTTTCCACCTAGACAATTATCGAGCATGGGTTAATCGGCAACGGAAAAAGGCCAAAGGACCCCGTGTCAGGTTTGAACAGTTCTTCAATCGACACTACCAGAAGTGGATTATCGAAGGGCTCCTACGCCAGAAACCTCTCCCGCCGAGTCGCGATGGTCGTCACATACCTGTTAGCGCAGGCACCGTGCGCAAGGTGCCGTTGGTGGATGAACGGAGCGGTGGAGATTACGTCTCTAACTTCATACGATCCAGTCGATATACCAAATGGTCTTTCGTGCCCAAACAGCTCTATTTCCAGTTCAGCAAACTAGCCAACTTTTACTTCTTGATCATTGCCGTGTTGCAACTAATCCCTGGTCTGAGCACGACGGGCTCGTATACTACGCTTATACCGCTGCTTATTTTCGTCTCTATCAGCATGGGAAAAGAAGGGTATGATGATTATAGGAGGTATGTCCTGGATAAGACGGAGAATTTAGCTCCTGCTTGGGTTCTCGACCCTGATGGAACCGTCGAGAATGAAAAGACGCCGGGCAAGAATCACCTGAGAGGCTTTGCCAGGAGAATGCGCCGCAGGGAAACGGAGGAAGATAGGATGACAGAGCTTCAGGATGTTGGCGAACGTCAGGGGCAGCCCGAGTGGGCTATGATTAAATGGCAAGATCTGAGAGTTGGTGACATCATTCGATTGCAAAGGGACGACAGCGTGCCTGCGGATATTGTAATCCTGCACGCCACTGGTTCCAATGGAGTCGCATATATCGAAACCATGGCGCTTGATGGCGAGACAAACCTCAAGAGCAAACAAGCGTGTTCCTTGCTGGCGAAGCGTTGCGACACTATCGAAAATTTGAGAAATTGCGGAGCAGAAGTAGTGTCCGAGGATCCTAACGCCGACCTTTACAACTTCGAAGGTCGTGTTACCCTTGATGGCGAAACTAGACCGTTGACTATGAATGATGTGGTATATCGAGGTTCAACGCTGCGAAATACCGATGAGTTGGTTGGGCTGGTTATTAACACGGGCGAAGAATGCAAGATACGTATGAATGCAAATAAGGACGTCGGTGCCAAAGCACCCAAGATGCAGGGCTTACTTAACCGGATTGTTGTTCTCCTCGTGTTGGTCGTGTTGACTCTCACTGTAGGATGCATGGGCGGATACTATCTTTGGAAGAACTCCTACGAACGACATGCCCCATATCTCCATGATGCTGGCGTACCTTTCGCGCATATTTGGTTCGGCTTCATCATCGCTTTCAATACGCTAATCCCGCTATCCCTGTACGTGAGTCTGGAGATCATCAAGGTCGGACAGTTCATTCTTCTTGGCGATGTGGAGATGTACGACGCCGAAACCAACACGCCGATGGTTGTGAATACCACCACCATCCTGGAAAACCTAGGCCAAGTTAATTACGTCTTCTCCGACAAGACTGGTACTCTGACAGAGAATAAGATGCGCTTTCGAAAACTCAGTGTTGCCGGAACAGCCTGGTTGCATGATATGGACATCAAGCGGGACAAGAAAGAGAATGAAAAGCCTGAAGGCAATCCAAAAAACACAAAGCAACAGACCGACAGCGAAGTAGGCGCAAATATGACCCTCGATGGAGACGAACCAGTTGAAACACCGTTAATCCCCAACCATCGCTCTTCTTGGATGTCAAAAGCTCGACCGGGGCAGCCTCCGACAATACCGAAGACCGAAGCCCTGCTAAATTATATGCATAAGAACCCGGATACAATTTTTTCTAGAAAGGCTCGGCAGTTTCTTCTTTGCGTGGCGCTGTGTCACACGTGCCTACCCGAGGTGAAAGAGGACGGTGAAATTGCTTTTCAGGCAGCGTCCCCAGACGAACTCGCCCTGGTGCAGGCAGCTCAGGACCTAGGCTACCTCCTCATCGATCGCCCAACGCAGTCCATCAAGCTTCAGATCCGGAGCTCGGAAGGAGAACTGTCCACGGAGACGTACGAAGTGTTGGACGTGATCGAGTTCAGCAGCAAGCGCAAGCGCATGTCAATTGTCATACGCATGCCTGACGGTAGAATATGTGTATTCTGCAAAGGCGCTGATAATGTCATGATTGCGCGTCTGAAGAATGCGCTCCTCGCCAAGCAGAAGGCGTCTGCTGTGGAGCGACGAGCTAGTAAACGGAAGAGTGTGGAAGCTGAGAGGGTTATGAGTCGCTTAAGCGGTACATACAGCCCAAGAAATAGCATAAGCAAGCGTAACAGCATCTTCCGAAGAGGCAGTCGACGTATATCTACCGACCTAAATCGCCGCTCGGCCGTGTCGGATGATCTTGACTCCTGGCTTACTAGGCGTGAGACAATGGATCTGGACCGTGCTACGGGGTTTGACGAAGACTTCACCACACCCCGGCAGTCTATAGCTCTTTCTCCAGTGCTACTTGCTGGGACCGACGAGGCTTACGATGGAATGGTAGATGAATTCATAGCCGCAGATGACGGTGCCATTTTCGAGCGATGCTTTCATCATATCAGCGAGTTTGCCTCCGAAGGTCTCAGAACCCTCCTTTTCGCTTATCGTTATATTAGCGACGACGAGTATGAAGGTTGGAGGAAGGTCTATCGCACTGCCGCTACGAGCCTGATAGATCGGCAGCAGCGCATCGAGGAGGCGGCGGAGTTGATTGAGCAGGATTTCGACCTTGCTGGTGCCTCGGCCATTGAAGACAAGCTCCAGCAAGGGGTTCCCGAAACCATTGAGAAGCTTCGTAGGGCGAACATCAAAGTGTGGATGCTTACTGGAGACAAACGTGAGACTGCGATCAACATTGCGCATTCTGCGAGACTGGCCAAACCTTTCTCAGAACTCTACATCCTTGATGCCACAGATGGGGACCTGCAGGAAAAGATCACCTCAACGCTAGTCGATGTTGGCCGCGGCATGGTTGCTCATTCCGTCCTCGTCGTTGATGGCCATACCCTAGGCGTGATTGAAAAGGATGAGTCCTTGAAGATAATGTTCTACGATCTCGCCGTTCGTATGGATTCCGTCATCTGCTGCCGAGCATCTCCGTCTCAAAAGGCAAGTCTGGTCCAGGCTATTCGCGACACGGTACCGTCCTCGTTGACTCTCGCGATTGGTGACGGATCCAACGATATTGCTATGATTCAGGCTTCTCATGTTGGCATCGGCATATCCGGCCGCGAGGGCCTCCAGGCTGCGCGTGTTGCCGATTATTCAATTGCCCAATTTAGATTCCTCCAACGACTACTGCTTGTCCATGGTCGTTGGATGTACTTGCGCACCGCCAAGTATATACTCGCAACGTTTTGGAAGGAATTGGTATTCTACATCATCCAAGCCCAGTACCAGCACTGGAATGGGTACACAGGCACTTCGATTTACGAATCGTGGAGTTTGACCGTGTTTAATGCACTCTTCACTTCTCTACCCGTGATCCTGCTTGGAATCTTCGAAAAGGACCTGAAAGCCGAAACATTGCTCGCCGTCCCCGAGCTCTACTCGTTCGGTCAACGGAGCGAGGCTTTCAACTTCAAACAATATCTGACCTGGATGCTCTCGGGTGCCGTGGACACCGTCATCATCTACATGATGGTCTGGGGCTTCTTCAAGGATATCTTGTTTACCGAGAACAATTCACTCTTTCCGCTCGGACAGCTGGCATTCACAATTGCTGTGATACTCATCAACGTCAAGATCTTGTAAGTGACCTGCCCCATCATTCAACTTTACGTGTTTTAGCCCGGCTTCTAACCAAATGCGCTTAGGATCTTGGAATGCCACCACAAGACGGTGATTACGCTCACTGGCTTCGCTCTCTCTATCATAGGTTGGTTCGTCTGGAACCTCTTCATAGGGGCAATTTACCCCGTGAAAATTGGACCGTACGTTGTTCGTGGTTCCTTCATACACGAATTTGGAAATAAGTTGGGCTGGTGGGCGACAGCGGGGGCCACAATCGCGGCCGTGCTCGCACTCGAGCTGGGCCTTACGGCGCTACGACGGATCTATTTCCCGCGCGACCAGGACCTGTGGCAGGAAATCGAGCGTGAGGGTGGCGTCTCGGAGGTCCTCAAGGAGCATGCCGCCGAAGAGGGACGGGCGGCGACCGTTGCTACGGGGGATCAGGAGAGCGCCGATGGGGATGATTTGGAACGACAGAGACTAAGCCCGGTTCTCAGCGCGGGTTCGTCGGGTGGACCACCACCGAACTCGCCGCAGCGGAGTCATGGCGCTGGTGCGGCTGGGCCGATGATTCAAAAGGGGATACGAGTACGGACGGCATGAATGACGAAGACAGATGCTTTTGATTTTTGGCAAGCGGGTTGGAGTAGGGGTATGGCTTCTTTTTAGTATTACAGCATATGGGGCGCAAAGGGTTTGTGATAGCGGGCGAATGTGATTTTTTGGCTGGGAAAAAACTATAGATACCCTAGAAGCAATATGGAGTGCTCCTCTGCGCATTTGAAATTACGTCATACCTGTTAAAACTGGTGGTGGTGGTGTACGATTCGACCTGGGCTTTCGTCCGTACGTGATACGTGAAAACTTAAGTGGTGAGTCGATGCCGATGATCCGAGACGGGTAGCATACGGTGAAGAATTGGGTCTTTCTTGGAGGTAGATGATACCCACGGGCTGTTCCGAATGTCCTCCACTGGCGTACATGCAAAGATAAAGAATAAAATTATGGACAGTACGCCAATTTGACGGTCTAGATTTGATGTTTATCAACACGATGGGTGGAACTACCTGTCTGATTGAGACGGTGGCATTTTGTGGGTGCAGAAAGACGGACGTTTCAGCGGCGACCAGGGGCCCATCAGAGGGTTACATCGCATCATTCCGTATCGCTGGCGGCCAGCACGTATTAAAATTTCTACTTTCTTATCGTTGCCTCTGTTTTCCCCATACCGAATGGCGGTCTGGTTATATAGGTACCTCTTTTAGATTTGACGGCATGGTTTAACGTGCTACGGATCAGGAGGTAAGAGGAGGAAATGGTCTTTCGGCGGGTATCGGGCTTTCAGGCCCTTGTCGGGAAGAATATCAGGGAGCGGAGATATCGGGAACGCCAATCCAATGCGACTCCGGCGGAAGCTCACCGACAGCCCGCAAGAGACAGGCCGCGTGGTGAGACGCTGATACGGCTGCTGGAATGGGAAAATCTCCGTAGGCCCTTAACCTGTGTAACCGCACGGCATCGATAGATCTTGCTAACTGATTGGTGTAGCTCCTTGGAAGCAGTAAGCAACTTGTACTGAAAAGATGGAAAGCGTTACGCTCACATGTGAGGTGAACTAGGCGCGGGAGCGAACATCTTCGGACTGGATACCGAGGAGAATGCGCCTCGTTACGATCTTGTCTGTATAGTTGGTCGTATATTCACAATGAATCAGGTTCGATGGATGACTTTATGAGGGATTGTGACCAACTGCTGACAGATGATAGTCAACATCTTCTCCCATGTCTTTGGCGCCATGCTCTTCATAGCTCTACCTTTATATGTATTCAGGACCGAAGTCCCGCCACGCTATAGGATCGCGACGATGGCGGATATCATCGTCTGCAGCGTTTACTTTCTAGGCGTTGCCGTCTGCTTCACACTGTCAACGTTGTGAGTCTACACACGACATCTTTCATGACAAGCGCCGGCTAATAATGTTCTAGTTTCCACACTTTCATGTGTCATAGCGAGGCCGTGTACTCGCTGGGGATAAAACTCGATTATCAAGGGATCCTGTTGCTGATGTGGGGAGCGAACGTGCCTCTTATTTACTACAGCATTCCATGCGAACTAGGTAGCCAGATCGCGTACTGGTCCTTCAACACCTTCCTCGCTGGACTATGTTCGCTCGCGACGTTCCATCCGTCCATCGGAGGGCCACATCTCGGACATGTGCGCGCCTGGCTGTTTGCCACGTTTGGATTTTGCTCCGTCATTGCCCCTATCATAATCGGAGTTGTGAAACACGGAATCGAGGATCAGAGCCGTCGGGTTGGGCTTGCTTGGATAGGAATAACTGCTCTGTTCAACGGCACAGGCGTCGTGGCATATGCTATGAAGGTCAGGATTGGCTCCCCTGGATAAGACAACATGCGATTGCTGACAACTCGAAGTTTCCAGAACGACGGTACCCTCGTACGTTTGACCTATTTGGAGCGAGTCATCAGATCATGCATGTTATGGTGGTCTTGGCAGCCCTTACATACACCAAGGCTATGCTGCAAGCTTTTGATTTTCATCACGAGTATGGTGTATGCGTAGAGGATATATCTCATCCTGCCTATATACCTACGTAGGACCCTTCGACAGGAGGTAGAACTCCAATCTAGGAGGCTAATCGAAAGTCCAATCTTTTATTCCCAGCATCCTGGTGGTCTGCGAGATAAACGAGCTGTTCTTCGGGAGTCATACCGTTCCATCTACGCTCCCTCACACGGTTCCGCCAAACATAGTATGACTTCGCCAGCACATAGAGCACCAAATTCAGACTCAGGATACCAATCAAGATGCTATTACCCCTTCGATATAGGGGCGCATCATCTGCGCGGTAGATGTTGGATGAAATGATGACGCCGGCTTGAAGAAACATGTTGTAAAGCGCGGCGCCGACGGCTCGAGAGCGGACCGTATTCGAGTTTCTGGAGATCCAGCCGACTTGTACGGGATGACCTGGATCGTATGAGTGGGATCTTTCCCTTTTCAATGTTTACTATGCAGCCACTTACCTAAGGGGGCGGCTAATAGCAGCGAAATCATTCCCCATGTCAGCCACTTCGATGCCTTGGTTGTATCCACCACTCGCAGATAAATAAGGAATGGGAGACACCAGATCTGAAAGATTGATGCGCATGCGGCAAGCTGTCCCGTGTACTCTGCGAGTGTAGCTAGAGCCATCATGGTAATGACTGCGACATATGTTAGCTGGCCCCTTTACTGATATCGGGGATGTGCTCATACTCTTGAGAACTAAGTACGGGATTGATAGGAGGTTGGTCTGGAAAGTGTCGAAGCCTAAACCTCTCAACGACAGGTTGAGATACTGCTGCGGGCTGAACGTAGGGATGTTGAAGGTTAACCCAATGGCGTAAAGTGGCCTTCGTCATGTTAGCAGCACCTTATGCTTCAAGGGGTCACCATGGTTACCAAAGGTCAACGTCCGTCAAACTCTTCCACAGTAACTTAGGAGTAATAGGTTGTCGATTATGCATCGTTCCTTTGCTTGGGTCATCTCGGATGATCCTGTTGACCATGATCGTCTCCTCACTGCTACCGGTCAGCACCTCGAGTCTAGGGCGCCATCAAATAGGGGCTATTATCATACCGGGGAGTAAACCAGCCATTCTTCCCTCTAGACCAACTTGCCGTCTGGGTTGGACCGGGTGGCATCATGACATAGGAGCAGAGTCCGATGACGATTGTGATAAGCCCCTTTTCAATATTTAGTTCGTGGCACCATCAAACAATTCGATCTCTCACCTCAATTAGGAAGAGCCACCGCCAGCCAGAGCGACCCTGAACTCCACGCATATGAAGCAGCCCAAACGCAACAATTGCTGCGATGATATCTGCCAGAAACATACCCGTCCAGAAGAAACCCAGACGAATAGTAAGCTCGTGGTGTTTATAGTAGTACGAAAGATACAGCACACACTAGTCCTTTAGTTAGAGTACTCGCTACTTGGATTTGAATCGAACCTACCTCTGGTATAAAGCCACCTTGCAAAAATGCTAGCAGCGCACGACAGGCGAGAAAAGACGAGCGGCCACTAAGTGCAAATTGGGATGCGGATACGACAGAGAATAGGACGATTTGCGAGGGGATCCATCGATCGGGCCCAAGCCACTTCGCGAGTAGCTGTGCCGGGAACTCGCCCGCTAGGAAACAGAGGGCATATACCGTGTTTCCTAGGTTATAGTCTCTTGAACTCTTAGCCCGGTGAAATCCCTTTTCTTCACATTAATAAGGGAAGCGTACCGTTTGTAGTCATGTGCATATCTTCCAGAAAGTTATCAGTCAGCGATTGGGAAAGATTGGCTCGGTCTAGTTCCATAGCGGTGAACATGATGGCTGTCCAGGCCATGATACGCCAATCAATCTTCCGGACGACTTTGTTTTCTTCCCCCCAGGTCCATCTTGATAGAGGACTGAATCGGTGGAGATTCTCCCTGATGGTGTTAGTAGATCATTCGCAGTTTCCTACATTCCTCGACTCACCAGTCATCGCGAGGCTGATACTGAGTTGCTATTTCCGGGTTATCATAGACACTTGGCTGGCCCTTTGTCAGTACTGAATATCACCTGGTACTGGATAAGTCTACCGTACCTGGGTCGCAATATCGTTCGGGTCATAGTGTTTCGACTTTTGAAACCATAGTCTCTTGTGTTCTTCAACTTTCCCCAGGGGAGGAATTGCATCGACTCTCTCCTCATTGGGATCATACTCAATCTCATCAGCTGGAATGGACTTCTCGGATATCTTTTCTGGGACGACGGTCGCCATAGCTGAGTTCTGTAGCTGAAGCCTACCTCTATGTCCGATTTAACGAGGTGAGGTTCTTGGATATACACGTTACTCAATGTCCCGTATGGCTCTTTCATAAGCACATAATCCATGTATCCCTTTGAACGGCTTTATGCAAGGAGCTCCCAGGATCCGGCCAGGCCGATCCCTTTATAGAGAATGCGGGGTAAGACCCGGCAAAGAGGTTGGATGGTGTTGCTGTCGATGTCGCAATGTCAGATGAGGGGCTCAAGTTGTACAGTACAATGAGTCTATCTGAAGTTCAAATGTAACCTGCGATTAATGTCGTGTCTCACTGCAACTATCAACACCAGTGACTAGATGCATTCTTGTTCTGGTTGTACAATTGAGCATCTCATCACATCCATGAGCCGAGGAACGACCTCGTCGACACAGGTATCTCAAGGCGTCGAAGCCAATTGCAGTCATGAGAACCTTGGACTATTCTCTCTTCGTCGCACTGTGCTGCTCGTACTTGACGAGTGGAACAGTGTTCGGGCCAATTGAACAGAAGCCAATCACACCTATAATAGACGGAGGAAGAGGTCAACGATCACGGCCAAACATTGTATTTATCCTCACTGATGACCAGGATCTCCATATGAACTCACTCGACTATATGCCATTTGTGCAAAAACATCTCCTGGACCATGGCACGCTTTTTCGACGACATTTCTGCACGACTGCGCTCTGCTGCCCTTCTCGTGTGACTTTATGGACGGGAAAGGCGGCTCATAACACTAATGTAACCAACGTGGTTCCACCATATGGTATGTGGACGTCCTATGTGTGTTCGAGCCATGAAACTTACTCACTGGACTCTTAGGTGGCTATCCTAAGTTTGTCAGTCAAGGATTGAACGATAAATACCTCCCTCTGTGGCTTCAGGAGTCGGGCTACAACACTTACTATACTGGAAAGCTGTTTAATGCACATAGCGTCGATAACTATGATTCGCCTCATGCTGCGGGCTGGACTGCTTCCGTAAGTTTCATCGTAGACGCTGAAATGAAAGCTGACCTTTGAAAGGACTTTCTCTTGGACCCATTCACGTACTGGTATATGAACAGCACGTATCAGAGGAATAAAGACCCACCGGTGAGCTTCGAGGGCCGACATAGCGTCGATGTGATAGCAGAGAAAGCACTGGGGCTCCTGGACGAAGCAGTTGAAGCCTCAAAACCATTCTTCCTTGGAATTGCTCCTGTCTCACCCCATGCTAACCTATGGTCTCCCGCCTTTAAACACGGTAATCACAGTGACCTGGAGGACATCGAGTTTTCACCGCCGGTACCAGCGGAGAGACATTCTAAGCTCTTTGAAGGCCTTAAAGTTCCGAGAACAGCAAATTTCAATCCTGACAAGCCATCGAGTGCTAGTTGGATACGGAAGTTGCCAAAGCAGAGCAAAGAGACGGTCGATTATAACGATAAGTTCTACGTGCAGCGACTCCAAACTCTGCAAAGCGTCGACGAGATTGTGGATTCTATAGTTGGACGCTTAGAAGATCTCAAGATCCTGGACAATACGTACATCATTTATACGACGGATAATGGCTATCATATCGGCCACCATCGGATGCAGCCTGCCAAGCAGTGCAGCTTTGAAGAGGACATCAATATCCCGCTTATAATCAGGGGGCCTAGAGTCCCCAAGAAATCAATCAGCGACATCGTAACTACCCACACCGATCTGGTGCCTACCTTGCTCCGGATAGCAGGTGCTCCATTGAGAGAGGACTTTGACGGACTTGCGATCCCGCTCACGGAGGAGAGCATAGCACGAGCCAGCGAGACGCGTCACGAGCACGTAACAGTAGAGCACTGGGGCTTCGCTTCCAACGAAGGCCAGGTGTTCGATTCGTACCCGAGGCTGCATCCAAACAACACATACAAGGCTCTCCGCGTCATCAGCAAGACGTACAACCTGCACTACCAGGTGTGGTGCAACAACGAGCGCGAGCTCCACGACCTGACGACAGACCCGGGCCAGATGGTGAACCTCCTGCACCCGGACGAGGAGGCGCCGGAGAGGATCGCCGGAGCGCCCCTTGATAAAGTTGTGCAGAGGCTGGACGCGCTGCTTTTCGTGCTCAAATCGTGCAAAGCGGAGACGTGCGTCCAACCCTGGCGAGCCCTCCACCCGGGAGGCAACGTCGAGAGCTTGAGAGACGCGCTCTCGCCGCGTTTCGACTCCTTTTACGAAGACCGGTCGAGGAAGATCGAGTTCGACAGGTGCGAAATGGGATTCATACTGGATGCCGAGGGTCCGCAGTTCAAACAGGATGGCTTCTTATCCACTTAATAACAGGTGGAACCTTGTGGCGTGTGCAGATTTCTGCCCGCTCTGGCCGCCTTTTTATGTAAGCGACGAGTTACAGGGAGGCTGGATTGATACAGAAGAAGTCACGATGTCTTCATTACGGCGGACTTCAATTTATTGTTAAGGAGAGACTGAAGCCTAGTGCTAAATAGACTCTAAGAGAACGCGTGGAGTTTCCAGTTACCCAATTCCTTCCCAAGTACTTGCCTCCATTCCACGCATAAGCTTTTCAGTCCAGGTGCAGCCGATCCAGCTGAGATGTGGCAGCATCAGCACCGTCTCCATTGACATCATCCCCATTGACATCGTCCCCGCTGGTATCTTCTTCATGAGCAGTATCCTCACTGGCATTATCACCATCGGCATTGTTCTCGTCGGCATCGTCTTCATTAGTACCATCCCCACTAGTATCAGACTCACTGGTGTCGCCTTCATGGGGAATGCGCCCATCCACGAATGTGATCCCGCACTCCTCCAGTCTCTTTCTCGAAAATATGCACTGCTCTTCCTGAAGAGCCCCCACTTCTCTTTCGATATCCCCTGCACGCTTTATGAATGTTTCTTGATCCCAGCTCTGAAGTTCCGTGAAAGCGAAACTAGCCATGAGCTTGGGGACATCATTGCCTTCGCCACAGACTTCCTCGAAAGGGTGACCCTCGTGGTTAGGCTCCCTGCATCCGAAGATCTTCAGCTGCTCTTCATCCAAGTCCACAATATAGACCCTATAGAGTAATAGGTAAGAATTGAGACAATGGTTCACCAATGGGTTCGATGACATACCATTCGCAATAAAGCCAGTCTATGATGCTAAGTGGTTAGCATGGGTTCTAAGAATAGTTGAAAGTGCTGTATAAAGCGTACCGGCTGCGAACTCCAGCTCCGACTCGATTGGCAGTTTGTCGTCGGCGGTGGCATTCACGATGAACTCGAGAATTTTACCGCCAATGTCTCTCGATAAGGAGGGGAGGCTCTTCTTCAATTCCTCTTTGGTCGGCTTGTAGATATGAGGCAGGCCCGCTCGTAGACGTGCGATGTTCTCCTCGACGTGCAGGAAATGGAACAAGAAAAGACCTTGACCTGAAGGGTACCCATCCCATTGGCAATATTTGGCGACGGCCCTTGAAAACAAAAGCTGTTAGTACATACCAATCCGATCCGGGGAGAATATGACATTTACCATTGCCGATTGATTCGAATGCAAACGAGATTTCGAGTTCCCATCTTGAATAGTTCGAACAAGGCGGCCTTGACCTTACTTCTGTTGATCAACGAAAACTGACGACCGAGCAGAATCACACAAGTCAAGACTGTGATTCATGAGTAGTTGGCTTTGATGTAGAAGGAGAGTGTTAGGTACTCTAAATCTTTCGTCCGTGGAGTGTGAAAAGTGTGTCTGTGCGTTGCTGCCTACTCGATGTGCATGCCGAAAACTGGAAAGCTGCATTGACAGATGTGAATGTGACAGTATGTGACTTATCACAACATGGTAACCCGGTCTGCTCGATCTCGATAAAGAACAGGGCCAATAAGAGAGCTATCTCCCCATGACTCATACATGGTACAAAACCCCGTTCCAGACTTTAGGCCGAGTGATTGCTTTTTTCTTTTCAGCTGCCGAGTTCATGGGGGTAATTATGGCGTGTTCGTTTGTGAAGGAGGGTCCGTGAAGTAGGTTCAGGCTCCTACGCTTCAGAATCGGTAATAACCCTAGCAAGTCACGTAGGACAAAGCATGGGGGTAGTGCAGGCTAGTCGACTTGGCCGGGCAGCCGGGTCGAGGTAGTAACAGCCTGCCTGTGGGATGCCAATGTGATAGGCGGGTGACTGAGCAACTTTGGCGAAAAGAACGAACGAACTCTTCCGAAATGGTACGAATTTGATGGAGTTTACGCCAGAAAGTATCCTCATATTCTTCATTGAATTTCTTGACAATGCTTAGCGACCTAAATGGGCTGTTTGCTGGCTGCAACAGGTAAGAGTATAAGTTCAGCAAAATTAATAGAAAAAGGTAGTTAGGAGTACTAGTCGTCTCCCGAATACAACTTTCAGTGAGTGGCAGGTTCTCTTGAGTCTTAAGTCCGACCATAAAATGTCCAGAGCTGAAGAATCGGTTCAAACCAGAGTAGTAGCTAATGTGAGCAACTTGCCTACCTAGGTAGTTTGTCGCAAGTTGCATGCCATCTGTCGAGCTGTTTGTCACGATCGGAGCCAGGAGGGGATATGCGGGCATCCAGTAAATCCCCAAACGTCTTCAGAGACTCCTTACTATATTTGCGGTTGACATACCCGTTTGCGAGCTTCGAGCGCCTGGCTATGTTCTTCGGAAGCTCAGGTTGATACCAATACCCATGGTTGAACCATGAGAAGTTCTCTCTGCTGTTAAGAGTTAATGGAAGCCCTCGCATGGATTCCAGAATAAACCTGACGCTATGTTGCGCAACAGGGTCGGCTGTCAGATCAGCTACCGATCGAGGCCAAGGTAACCCCAAGCTAGTCGAGGAGCCGAAGTTGATCGGAGGCGAGTTGAATGATAATGAATGGTCGACAACCGGCACGTCATGGTCGGTTCTCGCTACCGCATCAGGCGCGCTATTGCGACTTCCAACTATTTTGATTGACCGAGTAGTACACGCAATAGGTCCTTCGTAGACACAGCGTAGCCCTCTGGATCTGCAAGGAGAGCACTCGGGCTCGAAACTACACTTGGCCTTGGCAGAATAACATTCCTTGCAAGACCGTGGCCGCCTCCTAGGGCGGTTCCGATTGCGTTTGCAGTAAGAAACGTGGCGCTTGTAAGCAGATTCTAAAAACACAATGAGAAACTTGGACACGAGTCTTGGGGGATCTTGGCTAACCCGTAGTGATGGGCTTGGAGCATAGGTCGCGGAAGCGTATTGCGTCCGATGGCACAATGTTGATGGACATGGCTGGATCTTGCGAAGATAAGGTTATCAGATATATACCTTCTTGAGAAGGTAGTGTTGTCGCCAAGTTCAGCCCCCAAATCGTAACCCAACGTTGCGAGGACCTCAGTTGGTCAGATTTGTCAGCAGCAATGGTTCCACTCTGTCTGAGCCCCTATATTATGTACCCAGGTGCGTTACCCCTTTTTACTTAATAATTCCCGTATAAATAATTGCTACCAAGAGAAGAGACTACTGCATTTGGCTATTCATTCATGAGCGGCCATGTGGCATAGTAAGTCGATTATTTGACATATTCACATGTCATTTATCTCTAACTGTGAATCTGTTGTCTAGAATCCAATGGGCCCGACGACAACCAATCGTAAGGACTTCTCGTCGCCTGTCGTTGTCAGTTTAAACGTCCATTGAAAGGCTTGTTTCCTACTCTAAAGCTTGATGGATGCAGGGGAATGGTTGCTTCAGTGTAATAGTAACGTACAGCTATTGAATTCAAGATAAGGCATACCATAACTTCTCAGTTTAGGGAACACCTAACACACTACAGAGCTTCGTTGGAGTTCACAGTATACAGCAGTTTGGTTAACAGTCTTGGGCTAGTTCAAACTGGGTTTCAGCCGCACATAGTTGCACCCGGATGCTTCCCAGTTTGATGCATGATAATCCTTACACGAGGGCTGTATAGTCCTCCCGTGCGGCTGTAATGGCGATCAGTTACATCCTCGGTACCACGGCCACGGTTGAGAATGTCTACGAGTGCCGTTGTGAAGGCTTGGAAATAGGGGTACGTAATACTCGTCGGCATCATCCTCTATGGTGATATGCCTATGCCAAGGTGTTGCGCATGTCCGCATACATGACTTATCTTGGAGGCCGTGTACTGAACATATCTCTCAGCACTCTATTTTCATTTCCTCTGTCCAATGGACCCCAATAGACCCCATAACGCTCCCAATAAGGCACTTGAGAATGCATGGCAGACACGGATGTTCGCACATATGCGGTCGACCCCATCAGTTGTCGGTAGCGATTGTATCACTCCCTCCCGCGCCTACAAGGACCAATACGAACGGATCAATAGCTTGAAATCGTCTTCGGCTGAAATGGCCCAGGCACAAATGCCAGGTTTTCCAAAGCGGCCGGTATAAATAAAAACTGCCAGCTGCCCTTTAGAGCCATTCCCCGCACGGAGCTGTATCTACGGCTCATACGTTTAAAGTTGCGCGAGTCTTAGCATCGGCAGACATCAATATACTTGTATGCTATGGTAGCACTAGTCGCGGGATTCATTATCTGAACGCTACTCTGGGTCTAATCGGAAGAGGCTCGGCAATTCTGGGTGCCTGTGAAGGGGGCAGCACTGGTGTGGTATTACAGCCTAAACACATACCAATTTGGGCAGCCAAGTCTGGAGTAAATGGCGAGACCACATAGACCACCCACTATTAAAGCCCAGAAAGGCACACTCACGACTTCGAAATTCATTCAGAAAATTACTTAGGAAATGGTAGTTGCTGTCCTCCATTGCTCCGTAACTTTACCATCCGTCTACCCATATCGACTAGTCAGCTAGGACAACCACCTGTGAAGAAAATATTTCGTATATATCGCAGGGGTCTTCACGAGAGAGATTCGCAACTCCTCAAACATCAACGTCGATACCACTTCGTCCCTAACTTCACATCGTAACACGACTCAAGATGGCAAACAACGGGGCGCCTCGCATCGCAACTCTTCATGATGAAGAGAAAGGGTTGCACCGGACCGACACCACGGTGACAATGCCCCCGGAGCTCTTCGAGAAGGTAAAGTTACTACTCCTAGAATGTGCTTTGAAATTACACAAATATTCATGTTATTAGCTTTACCTCACCCCCAAGGTTCCTCATAGAGGCGACTACAACAGCCGATTCGCCAATCCAACACCGCTTGGTTTCGTCGGGTGAGTCTTACATAACCACCAAGACATAGAACAAGATATAGAATAGTGTTGATCTGTTTCAGCTTCGTAATTGCGACTTTCACCTTCGCAATGGTGTTGATGGGTTGGGGAGGTGCCAAAGGTGCCACGCCTGTAGCGTAAGTGACCCCCTTTTCTCCGCATTTTCCCCTTATCCTTACCCCTTATTCCTTACCCCTTACCCTACTTACCCCACAATGCTACCCAAGCACGCGTTCGGCCACGGCTAAATTCGCTCATTAGCGGAATATTCTTCTTCGTCGGACCCGTGCTGCTACTCTTTGCCATGGTTTTCGAATGGATTATGGGCAACTTCTTTCCCATGATGGCCATGGGCCTGTACGCCGTCTTCTGGCTGTCTTTCGGCCTGCTGCAGCTACCTACGCTTCAGCTTGGCGCGCCCTATGCCACGCCTGGTGATCCGACCGGAACAAATTCTCCCGAGTTCAACAACACTATTGGACTCTACCTCATCGTCTGGGGCTTTATGCTGTTCACATTCTTCATCTTTACCCTGAAGATCAACACCGTGTTCGCTCTGATCTTCGGCCTGGTTACTACCGCGGCTTTCATCCTGTCTGATGTATACTTTAAGCTCGCGCAAGGTGAGACTGAGAGGGCTGGCAGGGAACAAAAGGTACGTATCCTCCTACTTATCAGGTATAATTATCATGACTAATATGTTTCCTAGGCTGCTGGAGCTTTGCTGTTTGTAGTATCGGCGCTAGGATGGTATATGTGCTTCATCCAAATGGCGGGAGAAATGCGCATCACCTTGAAGCTCCCCCTGGGTGACCTTAGTAGGTTCTGGCCAGACACCGACGTGGACCTCGCGGCCGTCGCGCAGCGCGATCATCGTGATTAAAAAAACAAAGAAAAGAGCATAAACATACTGGATACTCTTCTCTCTGTCGGGGTTCGTTGATATATGTAAGCTTACTTTCAGGATTCAACTTTACTTAGTTTGCAGAATCATCATATTTATGTCTTTACCTCTTAGAGATGTATGTTAGATTATGAATTTATAAATATTACAAAAAGCAATTGAAGAATGTCCCGTCTAGCTATCGTAGTGAATTGTCTCTAAGCCCGTCTTCACTCAGGGGCGTGCTGCTCGAAACGAAACAATGCCTTTAATGATGTGTATGCGCCAATCGGTGTTTTGGGAGGCAGGGGTGGATACTTCCTCGAAACCCAATCACCAATAGCCTCGCTGCAAGTTACCATGCTCGATATCTGTGGATGCTGAGAAGCTCAAGTCAAATAGACCCTGGCTAAGTGGATTAGACAAGAGTCGGTCTGCTGGACAACTGACAGTGTCCTATCTATCCAGAGCGGTCTATCATGACGTCTTTTATTTTTTCCAGCTTTCAGCCCCATTCGCCAGCATTACCCTTGTGAAACATACAGTAGCTTGGCTCGATCTACAGTGCATTAGCGCCCGCGAACTTGCGGTCTAGCGCTCCATTCCGGGCTGTTGATAGGCGTCGGCATCAAGAAAAAAGGAACGTTTTGGTATTGCCGCATGACATGTTGACGTGTAATTGCACGATGCCAACATCGAGCCCAACATTTCTCGGCTTTAATTAAGTATATATTGGGATCCTGCTGCTTCGTCTCCATTGCTTGTACCTTGAAGTCTGTTCATCAATCCCCCAAGGCCGGAAAAGTCGCGAGTACATTGGTTCTTACATTCTTACGATACTCACACTCAGCTATGGCTCGAACTGACAGGTCTTCGCGCTTTGGGCTCCCACCCTTCTTCCTCGTCAGCAATGCCATCATCTGGATCTCCGCCGTCATTGTGATGGGGATCTTGTCCTACTTCATCTCGGAGAGTAATTATGTTGGTAGCCATGTCATCTATGAGGAAGTGATTGTAAGTACCAGATATGACTTCGGCCCTAGGTTCGACTTCATAACTAACGCGAGCCTAACAGTCCGTTCTCACGGTTGCCTTCTTCCTCATCTCCTTCGTTCTTGGAACGCACCCCGGTTATATCCTCTTATTCAACCTCATATTCTCTTACCTCTGGCTCGTCGCTGTTGTCTTTGCTGCCGAAGACTGGAGCTCCGACTATGCCAGCTCCCTAGACCACACTGTCGAAGCTTTCAGCTTTATTGCCTTGTATGTACATCCACATTCATGATTTCGTAAATTTTTACTGACTTATTCTTAGCTTTTTCCTGTTGTTCAACGTTGTCCTTGATTGGCACCTTGGTTACCACTCTGCCGTTTAGGGATGCAAGTTAACGAGACATGAAAACGCTTTATGACAATGGCTTAATTAAGATTGCGTTAGGAAATACCTAACATTGGGATAGAAAGACTAGAAATTGGATAAGCGAATTAAACATATCAAACACATATAAACGTACTTGGTTATTAATAACTGGTCGTTACGCACCCACTGACCGCTGTGTTTAGTAGGAGGTAGGTATTTTATATCCCTCCCCTCCAAGGCTTTTTGCTCTGGTAGCTGCCTACGGAGCTTGCCCTGGGTCTCCAGTTTCATTAAGATGTCTTGATAATCTCCGCCTTCCGAAGATTGAGCCGGTCCTATATCCTGGTCGAATAAATTAAATATGTTATCTGATGGTGGTCGCAGTGCACTATTTGGCAAGAAAGCATTCTCTTTCGGTGACGGAGGCAACGCTCGGAAGTCGTCGATTGAGACTGAGAATTGCTTCGACACTCCGTCTTGACCCGTGGAAGCATCGTAGAGTGAAGATATTGGGGGATCCTGGCTCTCCGTATGGACTTTCTCTGAAGCTGGGAGCTGTGGCAAAGTTTTTCCTGATTTCTTAGAGCACCAGGCGTAAGGAATGGTGGGTATGGACAGCCGGAATTTCGCATGCCCATCAGTGTACGTGAGAGATCTCATGTACTATCCAAGCTTGTTTATTTTCGAATGCCATAGTAGCATGAGGACAGGACGAAAGTCGGCAAGTGTAGGCTAAAGCACGATACTGGCATTTAAATAGATTTAGCTTTTGAGCTGATACCCCGAAGCATTCATCTTGGTGGAGCAGAAACCTCACTGTCTCTTGATATAATGAAAGCATAGATGATATCCCATCTACGATCGGTATCACTGTGTCTTTGTCTACCCTTAAAATCAAGCTTAGCCATCAAATGCTGGTTACGGTGAACTCCATACCAAAAGAACGTACTAGGTTCAGCCGTGAGCTCCTTTTTGACTTGAGCAAGGGATCTCTCCTCGATTGAGATCCTGATATGCTTTTGAATTATTGGGCAATCGCTTCAGTATTGATAACAGTCTCCGTTCCGGCTGGGAAGCTCAAGAGATGATCTAGATCTTGAGATAGACGATGCGCAGATCTAATCAAAGCCGAATTCAAGTTGTCGGGGTACCTAAGGTGAGCTAAGGGTGGCTGAGAGGGTGGCTGAGGGGAGGTGTCTTCCTGGCTGCGCTTCCGCAGACGGGTTGCTTAGCTAGTAGGTAGGTTCGTAATATGACCACAGGTCCAGCAAGATGGCCTGAAGAAGCACCTGATATGTACCTAGGTACCTAAGAGACCAGGGATTCTCAACCAATTCGGCAGGACTACAAGCAGAAGTAGGGAGTATGTTCGGCCTGCGGTAGACAAGGGGAGCACTCTTTTCATCGCACCACGGCCCCTCGTGGCTGGGCGTTGTTGTGTTATCACTGTTCCTTGAATGCGCGCGCTCAATAGGGGGGTTTGTGCTGGGGCTTCTATCCCCGTGCCCTAGCTTCGATAAGCCCCTTCTGCCTAGGTATCGGCCTAGAAGATAACCCTGATGCCTAGGGGATTCCACGGAATGAATTTACCAGATGAATCTACCGGGCTTGTCGCTTGATTTTTCCGGACCGGACGAGAATGGAACTCCAGAGGCCGAAAAAGGGGTGGGCGGCAGAAAAGGGAGAGATATGTACGACCTTCGATAAGGTCGGGTTTCTCGAGGATGTGACAGAGGGATTAGCGATGTGTTGCTCTCATGTGGCTTTCGAACCTCGATTTCTCCTTTGTGTCGGTATTCGGTCCAGATCCTTGGCATCTTTGCAACCCCCGAACGCCCCCGGGGAGGCCTATACCACATGGTGGGTCGGCCAAGCGGGCGGCAACCAACATTCTTCTCTCCTTGCTGCTATTCGCCAGAGCTATTTCCTCTTCAAGGCAATGTTCCGGCTTGACGCCGGTATGCAGCTATGTTAATATCATAGGAGGTCCGAAGACCGTTCCATAAAGCTGCAGATCCACGGGACCGCCGCGTGTGTCCGAGGTGCCAACGCAAACCGGCAACTCACCCGCAGCCGTTACAAGGTCTTCAAGCACCATCACGATATACCTACCCACAATATTTACCTCGGCGACCACCGGCTTTTCAGGTTCGCGTTGATGTGCCCGGGCCGGTCCATCAACTACGGCTACCACTAACCTCCGTTGGCCGCACGCGCGGAATGCGACGACCCCCACCTGAGCGGTGTCGAATACCACCGCAGCCGAGACAAGCTGCCTGGCTGCGACGGCTACGGAGACGGAGAACACAGGCACGGTCCAGACTGCCGTATCAAGCATCGGCGTAGCTACGAGTGGTGGAAATTGCTCCTGAAATCCCGCCGCCGTGCTAACTTCCACCCTGCTGTTAACCCAGACCGGCTGCAGGTAAGGTTACAAAAGAGGGGGGGTTGCCCAGCCCGCCAAACCCTTCCGACCGAAATCAAATTCCGAAGTTTTTTACATTGTGGTAACTAGTTGTACCGCATATGCTTGCTATCTTGCAGCGTGCTAGCCTCATTCGTAAAGGCAGACAAGATGACCATTCTTTCCAGGACGAAAGGTGACCGAAAACAAAAGACCTAATTGTCCTAATTGCGGATAGGCCATTAGGAATGAGATTAATAAGAGCCAGGTTGTATGGTTCGCTTTGCGAGCCCCGGTAGCAATAGGACGATGCCGTCTCCGAATGCCTCCGTTATGTAGTGTAAGCAGCCGTAGGCCGCTTGGAACCACCAAGTGTGTGTATTGAGGGATAGGGTGCAACCTACGGGCATAAGAAAGCTCTGAAAAGACGTTACAAATTATCTAAATAATATCGAACGCTTGTTATGACAGACTGGCTCTCCAAAGTAAAATCATCCTCGTTCTTCTGCTGTGACACGCCATGCTTCCTTTTCCGATTGAGACCGATCGAACGGAGCGGCTGGCGATCACAAACGACTGCCCGCTCGAAGTCTACGATGATAGGATTGCCACCGTGCACATCGTAGAGTATATTCCGTAACGCGGCGTCCCCATGTAGAACTCGTAGCGCGTGTATTTTTTCGAATGCGGTAGCGATCTTGTTAGCAATCATCGTCTTTACAAGCGCCCCCTTAGCTACCTCATGCAAGGGCAGTCCGGCCCAGCTAAGAAACATAAAGTGTTCGAACACGCCGCCGTTGTAATAATACGGTAGTATTAGATCGATCATACCGAGGGATACTGGGATACATCTTCCTTGGATAGACCGTAGCCGGTCGTACGTCTGGTCTTCGTGGCGCAGGCGCGCAAATCGGCCGCGTTCCACGCCCTTCGCAACAAGAGTGTAGCCGTAGGCTGACAAGCGCACCTTGAAGAGCGATCCGATCGCTCCCGATACATAAAGCGGTGCCGCGTCCGCTTCGGGACCGCGATCTTGGGCGAGCTGGACACGGATGAGCCGCCGAAATTCGGATGGATCAAGATGCTGTTCTCCATGGTCGGCGGCATTGGGGCATTCCTGATCTATCGGGCCCCCTTTCGCCAGGCCCGAGAGGCACTCCTGAGTGCAGTATAGCCGGTTCTCTATACACATACTCGCTGGTGCCCGCCGCCTGTTATTGTCCGGAGGGTCGTCCTTGCTACGTGGTTGTCTTTGTTCTCGGTCGGTTGTATTCGTCGAATCCGATTTGTTTCCTCTAGGGCGCGCGGGTCGGCCAAGGGAAGGAGAGGGGGGCAAACTACCATCCTCGTCGCTATGGTCTTCCTTCTCATGTTGTGGGTCGGCGGGCGGACGGCAGTGTGACCGTGTCCGGATCGGTGAGCGTACGAAGCCTTCCCATTTCCGGGGCTTGTATGGGGAGGCACGAGGTTGCTTACGGACGGACTGGGGGATCTTCTTCAGCACGTCTTCGTATTCCACAGCCCAGGTGCTTAAAGTTGCCATAGCGCGGTCGTACCAGGACTCGGGAGGCGGTGGCGCCTGGAGGGCTCGGAGGACGAAAGCGAATACCTGTGCGACAGCGGTGCGGTGGAGTCTATTCTCATCGTCCTCGAGTACATCAAGGTTGGGCACGGATACGGAGTAATAAACAACGGAAGGGTCGTCGGAGATATGTAAAAAGACAAACACCTCTCCGGTACAGACGTAGCCATGGCGGATTCCTTTCGTAATCATATAAGAAAAAAGCTGGGAAATGACGGCAGCGGCAAGCGATCTCGAGGCGAAAGTAAAGCCCTCGCCGTCCTGGTTGATCACGTCACGCTCGGGTTAGATCTCGGAGCTCAGACCTGTGACAATTTCGTCCCTCGTCAGCTTGTGCGGCGCCTTATACTCGATCGCAAGCGCGGGGATGTTTCGACCATCCGAGGTCCGATATATGCAGAACTGGTCGGCAGAGCCTTGGCGGCTCTGCGAAAGGCCCTAACAACGTCTGGCATCGCAGCTCTACCACCGTCTCCGCCGATGGACATGTGCTCGACAGACCCGGAGATGGCATCGACAGTCTCGTTACCCAGGTTCGTGTGGCTGTCGAACGTCACGGATCCCCGGATGCCGAGACGAGCCCGCAGTGACACATCATTGAATGCCTCGTCCACCAACTTGTGAACAGCGTTTTCGACGGTCTGAAGCGCGAAGTGGCGGAGGTCGGTTTCGCTGCTGATCGGGTGGATCACGGACGCTACGTAGTCGAGCTGATGGGAGGATGGGAAGACAGCCTTGGAAGAGAAGGAGGGTCCGGCCGAGAGCTTCTCCCATATCTTCTCCTGGCCCGTCGCAAAGTCATTCCATGGTATGATTCGTCGAGGGAAGATTCGGCCGACCGGGTTCGCTGTGTCGCCTTGTGTGGTGGAGGAAGGGTCGGTTACTATGCGTATCTGAAGGCTAAGAGAATGACACGAGTCGAGATACTACGGAAGCGCCTGCGGCAGTGACTTCTTGGCGAGTTCTTCGGCCGCTTCGCGTCGGCGTTGCTCCTGTTGAAGTAAGCGTCTCAAGTTATCAATCTCGTCCATAGCACCCGAGTACTGCCCGACGTATGTATCCGAACATATGCTGCGTAGAAGGTGCGCATCTTTCTCTCAGCGATATTACTTTAAACTACATTTTATTTACATACGCCTCTATAGCGAACCTGCCAGTATGCGGGGTAACTAAAAAAAAATACGACCCCATAAGAAAGTCTAGATTAGCTAAGCAAGAGGAATAATGGAGTTTGAGAACTACGACTCCTTTTCATATATGACAGACTAATTCATGTGACATTTATCTTTGCGGATTTGATTGGAATATATTCCTAGCTTCAATCAATTATGGAAAGGAAGTGACCACCGTACGCCTCTACATGCGCGACTTGAGGAGGTAAGCTTGCTCAGTTAGCATTCCACTTCTCGTACACGCATGTTGACATTGGTGTAGCAAGTTATCAAAGTGCAGCAGTCGAAGAAGCAGCTTGCCAACGTGTTGTTTTCCCCTCACGACGGCACGCAGATCAACGACAGCTTGGGGACGCTACAGGGTTAGATACAATCCCTTGTTTTATTTCAAACACTAACAAGAAGACAGAACCTTCGGTTACTTCTTTGAGTCTCGGCAGGTTTCATTGAAGACGCATGGGAAATATTGATTTGACGATATAGGAATGGAATCCTTGCGACCACGTTGGCACAGATCTCTTTTGTGGATCTAAGCAGCCGCTGCCCGAACAGCCGGAATTCGCAAGCGGCCCACCCCTCGGCCGAAGCCGAAAACATATTTTAGCTTGCCGACACTCGTAGGGAGGGTAGGGAGGCCGTTCTACATAAGTACTAAAATTATCCTTTGTCTGTGAGGATAGTTCAGACTTGGCTTCGGTTAGTTCCCATGGCTCCCGTCAAGCTTCGAATCGGGCGTCGATTCCATCGAACTTGAACTTCCTAAGCATTAATAAGCAAAATGTTCTGGCATCGAAGCCGGCAACAGGGGAAGATTAGGGGAAATTTTGAAGCGCATAAGCTGAATGCCACTAGCCGATGAAATCGCCCATTCTACAATTGGATGTTCATACCCTTGGCTAGTCTCGCGAAACTCGGCAAAGAGCCGAGAGCGCGAAGCCTTTTATTGTTCTTAGGGCTCGTTAGGTTGGGCTTTATCACTGCGACATGTATTGTGTGCTTGCGAATGCATTACCATAGCAAGTCTGTCGACCTTTGCAACCCTACAGGGTCCCTGTCTCTGCAGCCAAGCCGGGGGACAATTTTGAGGAAGACGGCACGGTACCTTACAAGCCCCCTTTATCTCAATCTTCCCTTTAAACAAGATCACAAAATTCAAGGCGATATACTCGCCATGACTACCTTAGGTACCTTAGGTAAATGTATAATTCTCATTCAAGAGGTACCTAGGTAGGCAGGGGTAGTTAACATCATGCGACGAGTGTCAAGCTTGTGACGATGTCTCTCGCGCACGTGTGTGGCACAACCGAAATGATGCGGCTGGGTAAATACCGAAGTCTGTAGGATGTATGCAACTTTAGGTACCTAGACATATGTATAGAAACTTTCCGGGTAATCATGTATGCTACTGAATACCTAGCTCGTATCTTATGTGGGTAGGTAAGGACCTACCTAAAGTAGTGTACAGCTCGTTTCCTACAGTTAGATCGATATATCATTTTTTTTTGTTACATAGGCCAGGAAGAATCCACTAGCAAAAGATCCAACCAGGGGTCCATACCAGGAACCTCCGTTCTCATTAAGGATAGGGGCCCAGGTACGCACAGGCCGGGGAAGACGATGGTATCTGCTCCGGATTCGAGCGGTAGGCCAAGCAAGTGGAAAGGGGTTCCCGCCTTATCCCCTGGCCCAGCGCTAACTAGAATGGACGATAGCCTAGAAACCGCCAAACCTAATACCGACGCACTGAAATTCAGCCCTAGAACGCTGTAATAATAGTGTGCTACAGCGCACCCAAGCATTGTAAGCCCTGTAACGCACCGTAAAAATATCGTCCAGCGTGAGATGGTGCCTCCGGCTGCAACCGGGACGATGAAAGCAATGGGAAGCAACATTGAGCCGTGTTGGCATGCTTCTTAGGTTAATATGTGGTCAGTCTCACGATAGACGTCGGCGCGAGCCAGTGTACCTTGGGACCGCCCACCATTGGAGATGCTGTAAGACACTGCGAACCGAAATAGGAGTTGAGATAATCGCAAAAGAAGGGGCATTTCAAAGTCTAGATACCTAGGTAATTTGCAAATGAATTGAAGCCCCAACTTAGGGGCCATAGTTGTTGCTTGTGCCTGTATTCCATTTTCCGAATCCTAAATCCTCGCACTTCGAAGTATTGGTAAGAAATATACCCGAGGTAGGGCTATTGCAGCCCGATTTCCGAGTCCTCTGGCCCTTTCATGTAAGGCTCTCGAGTGACTAGAATGGTGAATGATTTTCCGAACCCAGAAACACACTACCCCTATCCTGGCCTTCCACGAAAACAACGAACACACTAATAAGCGAAGTCGAAATATCATCTTGAAGCCTATATGGGCATTATACAGGCGATGCCCAAGGATACTCGCTTTCCTTGCTGGGGGCTCGAGGTTTGTCGTCTTCGGCGCTACTCGTCTCGACAATTACTTGAGTCGACTTAACGATGTACTGTTGACTAGACGTTGAGATTTCATCGTCCAGTCTATCCCATTTGGATCCCTCTTTTCGACGGATACTTGTGATCCCCCCTGTCTTTCCGCCGCCAATAGTGACGAGCTCTGTTGCACCCTTTGAACGCGATGTGGTTAGCAGCTGGTTTTCCAATTGGGATTTGGTTGAGAGTTTCTTACATCCATCGTTCCCAACTTAGACCTCTTTCCGGACTCTGCGGAGGAGCTTTGGTAGAACTGCTTGAAAAGCCGACGCAATGGGGGTAAGGAGCAAGTGATTATTCCTAAGCCGGCCTCAAGAATCGACCAAAGAATTGTTTGGCCCCAGCTATCTAAAATGCGGTCGAATGGTAAGTAGGTTTCATCGTTTAACTAGGCCGGATAGATGTAGTAAATGCTTACATAAAGATTCGGTCGGATACTTGTCGATATCATAGGCATGGTAGTAGCCCATACGGACCAAGCCAGCGGCACTACCAATGATACCTAAACTGAGAATGAGCTGTATCGAAATCTTCCGTCGCTTTGGCATTTGCAAGTTTCTCAGCATGAAGAACGGCGTGATGGCACACGTCCAGTCAACCATGGCCAGAATTATAGAACCAGAGTAGCTGATGATGATCCAGCCATCCTTGATACGACACGTACCCCTTCACTAGGTATTAGTTAACGTGGAGAGGAAAGGAGATGCAAAACATACATCTTCGGGTTCCATAGGGTCTGGATAGGCGAGCAGCTCGCAAACAGGATAACTACGCACACGAGCGCGTTGACAGCTAGCACGGCCATGTTTCCCCAAATGATATAGACGTAAAACTTTGTCGCGCTTAACCGTAGAATCATAATAGCCATGGCGAGCTTTGTCAAGACGGACGACGCAAAGTAGATCAACTCGAAGCAGAACATGTTGAGCTTCACCCGGACCTGGTAGTACTCGAGCATGCCATCGGGCACTTGGCTGTCATGAGCACCTAGGCCATAGTTGGTTGCTATTATGAGGAAGGCGACCGAAGGTATAAGAGGAACCTGTCCTAGCTATTAGTTGGCGGGAAAAAAGAGGGACTGAGTAGATGTCGACGAACCCATCCGCCCACTGCGAAAATATCGTCCCATCCCCATCGCTGAGATCCCGAGAGAGCAAATCTCACGTAGACGCGAAGAGCAATAACGATGGTAGCCAATACAACTATAAAATATGTGACTACCTGAATCGATTTCGTAAAGCCCTCGACTGGCAGCGGAGGTAGGTTGTTGGCAATATCTTGTATACGATCGCCCTCCGCGCTTCGGGTTACTAGCGAAGTCATTCTGGATAACCCTCGAAAGCTTCGGTGAATTTCAGCTAATAGTCCCTAAGTAATTAATGTGGGGACTCCATACGAAGCCGCGAGAATCAGGAGTTATCTGCCGCTGCGGCTGGACGCCGCGAAGGTTAAGTACGAAGATGGTAACCCCAGTCCCGAGGCCATGGGGAGGTGCAACCTGCAGATCCGAGGGAAATCAGGGGTATAGATATGGTACCCATAACCATAACTGAACTGGAGTGATTGGCATAGTTGCCAAGCATTGGTTGACCTGAAAACCGCACAATAACGATGTACAACTCACTGAGCCAGAGGTGTGTTCATCCGAGGTATTTATCGGTAAAATTCCTGGGGAAAATACCTTCACTTTTACAATTTCTTAAAATTCATAAGGTTAAGATCACCTTTACGTATTGCTCGAGCAAAACGCTTACCAAATATATACTTGTGAGTATTCATAGTTCAATAGAACCGCTGACATTGGTAGGTGACGGGATAATTTAGCACTCTGTATCTCGGAGCGTAAGCCCAATTCATCCGTTGCAGAATTTGCTGTGCCTCAGGGACCCAAGGTGGCAAGAAAGTTCCTAATGCAATGTAACCACACATCGAACCACACATCTCGGTTGGCGATGAACTCCTAGGCTTGCAGGCTTCCTCACGAGTGGAGATGTATTTAATCACCAAAATCCTCTCGAGGATGCTAGCGCCGGGCAGGTATACGCGGTTCCTGGGGTTGTCGAAACGCTAGCTGGGGTGTTGATACAGACCCTCGAACTTCTGGAATAGCCGATATTGAAAAGTCTCGATCTGGCAGACTCGGAAGTGCAGGAGATAAACTGATAGCTCGAGCAAAAGCCGATGCGGGCGTACCCTTGGTCCCGAATAACCCTCTGCTCGTCCGCAACTCCCACGTGGAAATGTTTCATTCCGTTGTTGAGTACCGGGTTGCCGCACCGCCGTACGCTGGATAATTATGTTCGATTTCATGTCCAACCGCCCGAAGGCGCCGCAACGCGTGCCGACAGATGTTGTCGTCCCGGTCGGGTTTTTTGACGACACGATCATCTTCAGGACATTCGTCTTGTACACGTTGTTCGTATTTGACGATGTTCTTGACCCCCAAAAGCTGCGTAGCTCTCTGGAGCGCTTAGTGAGCCGCCCCGGCTGGAACAAGCTGGGAGCTAGGTTGAGAAAAAATGTACGGTAAAATGACTCCTCTCCTTTCCAGGCTGCTGTCTAACGCAGTGCTGCCACTAGGAGCGAGGAGAACTCGAACATCACATTCCGGCCTCGTTCTCTCTACATCGTCCGCCAATTGCCTTCGACCATGTAGACCTGAGCGACGTGGCCTTTCAAGACCACCCTTCTGCTTCGCACATACCCCGACCGCCAAGCGATGGACGACCAGCGATTGTGGGAGATCCTGATGATCTCTCTGAGTTGATATACGGTCCCGAAGTCCCGACAAAGCTCGATGATTACATACTTACGGACCGGCCCGAGCTGGGACTGCGCGTCGTCTCATTCAGCAACTCGACAATTGTCGTCCTACACTGGATGCATCTGTCATTCGACGCCATGGCCAAAAAGTCTCTTCTCGAAGCGTGGGTGCTGATGCTGCAGGGGAGAGAGAGCGAGATACCTACACCGCTGGCTCCTGACAATTATATACTAGAAAACTGCGGTAAAAGCTCAACCGAGCGCCACGTTCTCGCCGATCACCACATCTCCAAGCCCGGTGTTTTCTGGTGGGCTCTGCAGAATGCCTACACTCTGATGTTCTGCAAGAAAGAGCATCGCATGGTCTGCATCCCTGCGGCGTACCTCACAACGCTAAGGGCTAAGGCTCTTGCGGAGCTTGACTCACAACAGACTTTCCCGGAGCAAGCAAGAGTGCCATTCGTGAGCGAAGGAGATGTTCTCGTGGCCTGGCTATCCCGCTTAGCGGTGGCGAATGCTGCCGAGAACTCAATCGTAAGTGGTCCCTACCCCTTTTCCAGCCCCTTTTCCCCACCCACCATACTTAGTACCAACTCTGCGAATTTAGATTGCTGTACAGCAGGCATACGGGTGGCGGCCTGTTTTGAAAGATCTGATCCCCAACGACCGACCGTTCCTGAGCAATTGCGTCGGCTTCCTTGTTACCTTGATGCCGGCAAAGGATTTGCTCCAACGGCCTCTCAGCTATCTTGCCTCGCACATCCGCCAATCGATCAAGGAGCAAGGCTCGCGCGAGCAGGTCGAGGCGTACATGGCGCTCATCCGGAAAGACCCCAGCAACAGGGCGCCTCCGTTTTTCGGAACCAGCTCGATGCAGCTGTTGATGTTTAGCAACTGGCGGAAGGCCAACCTGTACGGAATTGATCTCTCGGCCGCAGCCGTGACGCCGCGAAGCACGCCGTTGACGCCGTCGTATATCCAGAGCGTGCAGGGCCCGTACAATTTCACGGACGGACTCATTATCGTGGGGCAAGACGCCAAGGGAAACTACTGGGTTTCCGGATATAGATCTGCTGGACTTTGGGGGATGATGGAGAAGAAGATGGCGGAAGAAATAATATAGCTGAGAGTATGGTGCGAGAAAGACGACAAGGTAGTATTTAATACTTATTAATTTAGTAATGCATAAGCTTCTTTTAATACCCGTCAACCTGTTTGTCCCCCTTTTCCAGGCAATGTTTAAAGACTGGGTCGATGAAGGAAGGGAGGAGGCTACGCTAAGCATGGCGCCCAAGAGCATTCCACTTGCAATGCCTCATGGATTATTTTGTATGACACAATCTATATGTGCAAACAAAGGTACTACGCTGGTATTGTCAATGCTTTTCCTGTCGATATGATATACTACCTCCTATATACATGATGTAAACTTGGTGTGTCTAAGGAGCTATATCCGTTGATGTGGCAATCACTCTTGTAGCTTCCAAGTCACTCTGCAACTGCCCAATCTTCGTTTCCAATGCTACCATACAGTCCGTTTTGACGGCGTATTTGAACTCTGGGAGTGTTGCCCGCGAAAACATTAGTTCCCACTACCCGTACTCGAGACCTATCCTTCCCAATAAATTCAATGTCATACTCAAGATATGAGCCGGCATGATCTTGAGCCCATGCTTGACTCAGGCGAGAAACGAAATATCCGAGCAGGAAAGGTAGTCATACAGCGAGGAACAAGCCACACATAGAGAAACGTTAGTTCCGTCTGGGCTCGAATGCTGGGGATCACCATTCCGGTAAACAATCTAGTGGTTGGTGGGGAGCAGAAGGGTGAGGAACTGGGAGGTATTCACGGGTTTAAAGAGTCAAAATAATTGATAAAAATCTATTATGAGGTATGTTTAATACTTACACTAATACTAAGCCCTGTCACGCAAACTGTGCCATGGATATGCGAGTTAATGACTATGCCAACTATGGTCGGATATGCCATCAATATCAATTTAGTAACTCTATGGGTCTCTTTTCGTCGTGAAATGGTCTGTTCATGTTCGAGGAGTGGAAAGACGCAACGTCAGGCTTGTCATACTCGTAGAGACATCTTGAAAGGCTCCGGTACGCTATCCGTTTAAGCAGCTTTTCTTTGTTTTCTGGACCATGGTCCAGCAGCCATTCGCTTGCGGGAACGTTTGGCGCGCCCTTTCTGGCCTTGGCCCTTTGTTACGAGCTGAACTCCCTTACGAAGGATAAGGGTCTTTAGGTTCTTCTTGAAAGCAGCAGGATTTGGCATTTTGACCTTGCTATCGACGACAGCGGGGTTCTCATCCTCGTCATCCGGGTTGACTTGAATTTCGATGTCATCGTCGGACTCATCGTCGGATTCTTCATTAACTGCTTGGTTCTTAAATTCTTCCTCGTACTTCGAAGTCCAAAGTCTAAAGACGAGATTGGCTTTCTTCACAGAAAAGGGGAAGTACCAGGTTCCGCTGGAGGTCTGGAATAGTCCTCTTGCCATGATAGCATTCGCTATTTCTTGGCTCGATGAACCTGGCTCCAGTCCCAAAGCAGTGTAAGCCTCAGCGAACTGAGAAGCCATGACGGAAGTATGGTGATTGGTAGTTTCTTGAGTGTAGTGCAATCGTTGCTGCTAAAAATCGAGAGTTGAATGATTGAGGGAGATTTGTGTGATGAATGTAAGTGGAGAGTGAATGATATCGCATCCTATTTCATTTCTCATTTGGCGGGAAAATCGGCGATATATATAGTACGAAGAAAACGAAAAGAAGAAGAGTCTGAATAGTAAACACGGTTGCATTTCGGACCTAATGCTATTTCCATTTGCTATCAAAAGAATAATTGTTACGGAATAGCCATTGATCACGTTAAGGGGAAACGGAATTTTGTTCTCACGCCATCGAAGGATAAACCAGTCGATCGGGTACAAGCGATCTAGGAGCGTTAGTTCATCAATAAGCTTGTTAAGAGACACATCACTTATAACACAATACTCCAATGACCATACGCATCGAAAGGACCAAAGTCGACTATATCCCAATTTGTGGGTGCGTCATATACAATTGGAGTTTATGGTGGTATTCTAGGATCCATCAAGTATCATTGGCGATTTTCTTATTTACCAATAGTAAGACCGGTCATTTGTATTGCCGACCCGAGCAAGGGGTAATTTGAGGTAGAGTTGTAGTAGGCCTAGATCTGTTTTGGTCCCTGATTTAGTAGCCATGGGAAGTTGATTCTGGCCTCATCACTCAACCGAGTATCATTTGCTACGCGTACGATCATGAATAGACAGCCGTCAAAGAGCGTACCCACATCCTGACCATAGATCGGGCTGACTTGCCTCCCGAATGCACTTCTGTCGTACAAAGTGCTAAGGTCAACGACACACCGTCAAACCAAAAATTGCGGATGAAAATTTCTTTTATATTTCTGTGGGGAGATATCCGGGGAAGCTTATAGGTCAGTTGCTAGGCTAAGAGATCACAAGGATCGAGCTATTATACATCCTAATTCTTTATCCCTTTATCCATACATTCTAGAAGGGCCTGGTGACAAAGCCCTTTGTTTCCTTCAATTTCAAAACAATATCTATAATCGTAATAGTGATTGTTGCGATGGTGATAATGATGACGATGATGATGGCAATAATGATGGCGATGGCGATGATATGCTGACAATTTAGAGCAGCTGCGAAAGATCTGTATAAAGTCAAATCCAGCTGCTCCCAGCTGTTTCGACCTTATAGTTCAGCCCAAATCGGCCTAATTTCGTCTGTAATTTGTTTCGGCGGTTACGCATTAATAGTACGTAGTCCCCCCTTACTCGGTGCGTTTCGATTAAAATTTACTGCCACTGCCTTTAACTTCCGTTATAAAAATTACTTTCCTTTTTACTAGGAATATAAGTGATCGGAAGTATTTCGGATCACATCCATAGTCTTGTCCGATTCCTTAGATAACGGCATAGCTTCTACGACGTCACGAAAGCTTACCTCTACAGCTACGCATAAACGATTTGTCTCCTCATTATACCATCAAGATATATATACACACTCAACTATTCTTAACCCAGAATATCAATAATTTTCCGATAAATGGCGGCATCGAACCCCCGGCCACTTTTCATTTACGGAACTCTACGCGCTTTACCTCTCCTCGCGTGGGCCTTGACAGGAGATAAATCGAATATCCCCACCGTGACCAGACTTATACAACCAGCGAAGGTTTATGGCTATGCGCGATTCTCGCTACAAAATCTCGACTATCCGGCAGTTACTAAACATGAACCAAGCTCATCAGTAGATGGTTATTTGCTCATGCCTGAGACAACCTCCCAGCGTAAAAAGTTGGATGATTTCGAAGGCGAAGCATACGAGGTGGTACCCGTGGACGTCACGGTTTTCGATTCTGATCAAGAACCCAGAAAAGAAACCGTGGAAGCCGATTTATACGTCTGGGCTGGCGACCCGAATGCCTTGACAATGAATCCATGGGAACTAGAAGACTTCGAGAGGGAAAGATTGGAGGATTGGCTGGACCTCTTCGAGGGGATGGAACTTGTGGGAGAAACCGAGGCTGAGCATGAGGAATAATAAAGGAGGATATATGAAAGTACAATTTGCTTCCCCGGTAGCTCGTCTCAGAAGTTAAAGAAATAAAAAGGGGAGCATTGTCCGGGCCCGGGAATGTGGAGCCCGGCTCTACCGGAGAAGATATGACCTAAACAGGAAAGTGGACCCATGCATGCCGGTGATGAGTCGGTACACTCCCGTAAATTGTACAAGTGTGTTCATCACCAGCCATAGCCGCTTTGTGGGTGCCAACGAAGACTCAATGGTACTTTACGAGACGGAAGGCTATTCCTATGCTATCTCTCTCTACGACATCGTCACGAAGCGTGGTCCCAAAGGGAGAAATCCTACTCCCTCCGAGTTTAGAGGGTGTCAGTCCCCAATGCCATACTGCTTCACTTTGGACTGCGATTTGAACTAAGCATATTCTAACATAAAACATATGACATGCCAATATCTGATTGGAATCTTATATCTATTAACTACTTCGCGAGTTGTGGATAGTCGTTCACCCAGCATCTCATTACGTATTGCTAGGAGGTAGATAAGAAATAAGGTATCTTGAGTTTACTGGAATGAAATGCACCTAGTTACCGGTACCTAGATGCTATATATATGCAAATGCCCACTGCCTTAATGACGGGGCTTGGACAATTATTTCGGTCAGGCTACCAGTCTAATCGTACGGCAGTCTGAAGCACCGCGAGCGAGCGATTCCTGCACGAAGCAGCGTAGGCCTATACGGCTCTTTTCTCTGTGGCTAGGGGTAGACTGTCCTTCTACAGTCCACACTCCATCGGATTCAACTAGTCTCTGAGGCTGAAGGAGACTCTGAAGCTGAGACTTAGTAATAACGGGACGATGCCGACCCACCTGATGGACCGGAGGGAAATCGTACGGAGAAGCCTCCTCCTTCGGTCGCGCACCGCCATACTCGCTGGTATGCCGGACCGCAGGAGGGTGATGTGGTAACATAGGTCGATCAGAAGGCGACCAAATGCCACCCTTCCTTTTCGCATCTCGAATTTTCTGTTCCATTTGCACTGCCAGGGGACCGGCCTGTTCAGAAGCAGCGCTGTCTATAGGGTTGCAGCTCGGCGTGTTGATCGCTTTCTGGTACGCAGAGCGAGCCTCTGCGTACTCCTCCATAGCGCATAGAACATGGCCTTTGTAGAGGTAGCATCTCGCGAGAGGGGGAGACTCACATACGTCCGGATCCTCGGCCATCACCAAGGCTTCGTCCAGGGCAAAAGAGGCGTCGTCTAAGTCTAGGGTAGAGGAACTGCTCCGATAGTTATCGAGGCAGGCTGCGCATTGGTTAAGAAGCGAGAGTATGTGGACGTCATTGTCCACTTTCTCGTCTTCCATAAAGCTAAATGAGGGCATTCGCAGATCTGGCACAGCCATGGTTACTGCTTGGATTGAGTATATGAAGGTCGACTTCGGGGAAAGAAAGTTAATAGGATGTGCGGTCAACGCAAGATACCTGCTCTCTTACATGGGAGAGATAGTTGGTAAAGACGGTTTAAGTATTGATTGAATCAATGGCTTTGTCGGGTAAGTCATTATGCCTGACTTGCGCCCAGCTCTTCAATACAAAGGACTCCCACTTTCAAGTCGACTAGAGAGTCAAATGGACAATGATAGCCGAAGGAGTAATGAAAAAGAAGAAGCCTGATCTTCCATCGGGCATTCTTATGATTTCTTTCCATTTAATGCTGCGCCGCCAATAAATAGTATTGCTGTGACACACAAAGCATTGTTGTATTTTCGATGCGCTTCCGCTACGTCGATGACGCCTATTAATTCCCTCATGTCGATCTATAGACCTCCTTGACTTTAATATCAACCCCTCGAACGCTCTTTGTGTCGAATCATCTAGACGTAGCAGCGATGAGTAGGTACGTGTAGGAAAAGGGATTAAGTTAGGGTGTTCGAGGCCTCCAATAATATCTACCTGGTGACATCCGTGCATGAAGGAATAGCCGACGCCAAGTCGCTTTATTATTTCAGGATTGCGCACGACATATCCAATAAGATTGGTATTGAAGTTCTGATCGACCTTGATTCGACTGCCAAGCTGTATGTCATACCTTTGTACGCACAGTAGATTCGTGCGTTCAGGTATGCCAAGTCGGGGTGCAGTGGCTTGGTCGACCAGACATCTGCTACACTCGGCGGCACGGTCCGCATTATGTCCGCATATTCGGCTCCCTTGTCCTATTTTAGGTAAACAGTGGCAGTCCACTTAACCGGGAAGCGATCCCAACCCCGTGGGAACCCCGTATTCTCACTCACCAATTGAAGGATCCCCATGCCAATAACTCCGCGCTCCGAGGGACTGGGGCATGTCAGATACCTAGGTAACGACCTTGTGCGACATGCAAATAATGGAATGGCGGGCACCACGTGCGGAGTTTACCAGGCCAGACTGTACATATAATGGCGTCGTGCCTTTAGTCATGTTCGGTTCACCACCCAAACTCCGGGACTCTGAACTCGACAAAGTTATTGTATAAAGCCGGTAATTTTCCAGCAGTAGTCTTCCAGCTCAATCAGTCCCGATGGGCGATCAGATGACCGTTACTGCGCTTGCAGATATCATCAGGACGCAGGCCGAGATCCTCGAGACCAGCCTGCCGCGGCACACATACACGGACTATCATGGCGATAAAAGCCTCAGCATCGCGAGGTCGAAACTCCTCGAGGCATGCGACAAATTAAACCATCTCGTCACCGGTCCTATTGAATGGTCAGTACAGAGATGAAATCGTACCTGTTATTGTTTATTCCCTAAAGTACTCGCGATAATATCCCGCTTCGTCAACAAATCGGGTTTACTAATATCGTCGCAGTACGTAACCATGCCTCTCATTTCATTCGGCTCCAACCACCATTATCTCAAGGGCTGCATTATACTAGGAAACGAGACCTGGTATCTGCCCATAGACAACTAGATATTAACAGCCAGCCAGATGTAATGGGCATAGCGCAAGGCCACCGCGTGCACGCCGCGCTGCAGTACGCGTGCCACTTCCGGCTGGCCTCGCACATCCCGGCGGACGGCACGCCGATACCATACGAGGACCTAGCGCACGCGGCGGGCGTCGACACCTCGCAGTGCACGCGCGTCCTCCAGTTGCTCATGACGTACCACATCTTCCGCGAGCCGGCCAGCCGGATCGTCGCCCATAACCGCAACTCGCGCGTGCTGCTCGACGACGACACCGGCGCCGCCGTCGAGTGGCTGACCCAGGAGTCGCTGCGGTCTTCCGCCTTCTTCACCGAGGTCAGGGCCAAGGGCCGTCGGTGGTCGACCGGCGGCACCGGCGCGGGGAGTAGCCAGAGGCAGGCTGCGACTGCCGCGCTGAATATCGCCGTCGACGCCTTGGATCAACCGGCCTTCAGCTTTCTTACGCAGCAGCACGGGACGACCGAGACGTCGATGAAGGCCGACCGGTACGCGCGCGCCATGGCGGGCATGGCGAAGCGGAAGCAGCTCAGCGTGGAACACCTCGTAGCCGGGTTCGCGTGGTCCGACCTCCCGCCGGATGCGATCGTGGTCGACGTGGGCGGCGGGAACGGGCACTGCTCGAGGGCGATCGCGTCGTGCAACCCGCGCCTGCAGTTCGTGGTGCAGGACACGAACAAGGCACTCGCCGAAGAGGTCGACGAGGACGCCGAGCTGCCGGAGAAGGTGAGCGTGCGGTTCATGACGTACGATTTCTTCACGCCGCAGACCGTGGCGGGCGATGTGTATCTGCTACGGCGCATTCTGCACCACCACTCGGACCAGGACGCCGTGCGCATCCTGCAGGCGCAGCTTTGCGCCGTGAGGAACAAGCCCGGGGCCAGGATCATGGTTATGGATAACATTGCGATACATAGCGGCACGCTCAGCACGCTCGAGGAGCGCAAGGCCAGGTATATCTCACACTCAAGCGCCACCACTTTCACCTTGATTTCTTGCTAACGTTGGATTGTTCTAGAACGTTGGATATTGCGATGATGGCCCTCTTCAACAGCCTCGAGCGAGACCTGGAGGACTGGAAAGAATTGTTCCACAGGGCCGACCCCAACCTGAAGCTTGTCAACGTCACGAAGCCTCTCGGAAGCGCTCTGACAGTGATGGAACTTCGGCTAGAGCAGCCTTGACTGGGGTTTTGCTATTCACCATTCTTCTGAAAATGTCATCTGAGTGTAATCGTTGGTTACCTCCACAGCGAATCGGCAATGGACGTTTAATGTATTTAGGTAAGATGTTGAGACTGAATACTCTTTGTAGCACCATTTGTAGTATGTTGGTTTCCTATGGGGGGATCCTGGCCGGCGTTAGTTATATTGCCGTTCACATTCCCCTTTGTCAAGTCAAAAAACAACTGCTATAACCCAATGATAAATTGGAGTTAAATTCGTTACATATATGAAACATTTACTTAGGTAGTTTACCTTGTCGTGATTAGTTGTTACCGTAAATTAGCATAGTCATGGAGAGTATAAGCCCTCATACCCTATCTACCGCTTGGGGAGGATGCCTTGGTAATTTACGACTAATATGTCCCAAGAGGATGTTCCTGGACATCCAGTATCAGTCTCGTCGGTTGGATATCTAGATCCGGGCCATCTCAATCTGAGTGTCATGTAAATTGCATAACCCAGCAGTTATCTAATAGAAATGGGATGAGTTATGAGCGGACGTTCAGGAGTGATGCTGTGTCGGGAGATTCTGGTAACCTTCTGCGAGAGCTTTCACAAATCTCGAGAAAGAAGGCGATGCAGCCATACTTACTTTAAGGATTCATGGATCGCTTCCGTAGTTTGTTGCTCATCGTATCAACTATCAGCCGAATACTTCAAGATATCGGCATTAACAAGAATTGTGGATTCATTCTGTGAGTGCAGCGCTATGCAAGTGAGTTAGCTTGAGCGTGAAATTAAAGTGAACCCAAGATACTCACTGCTAAAAACATGCCCATTTCCTCCACCTAAGACATCCCTCTTAAATCTCGTGGTGTTATCTGCCGATTCCATCAATTCTCTGCCATCATCATGCTCTTAACTAAAATGCACTTTTAAGTGATGAGGTCCGCAACGTTCATCGGCATCTCATCAATTTGAGTGGAGTAGTACACTACCGACATATTAGTATTGGGTAGCGGGTAGGGATGCAAGTCACTTACGTTCGATATCTCGAAGAATTCGAACATCCTCACTGGTGACGAAGTTAATCGCAACACCTTTTCTGCCAAAACGTCCACTTCGGCCGATGCGGTGGATGTAGTTCTCTCGGTTGCTGGGTAAATCGTAGTTGATAACCAAGCTGACCTGTTGAACATCGATACCGCGGGCCCAAACGTCGGTCGATATGAGGACCCGGCTATTACCCTGTCTGAAGTCTTGCATAATGCTGTCTCGTTCTTTCTGCGGCATGTCTCCGTGCATACTGCTGACAGTAAAATTGGCCTCGCGCATCTTGTCGGTCAGCCAGTCTACCTTGCGCCTGGTGTTGCAGAAGATGACAGCTTGGGTGATCGTTAGGGTATCGTATAGATCGCACAGTGTGTCGAATTTCCAATCCTCCTTCTCCACAGCAATGAAATACTGCTTTAGCCCTTCGAGAGTCAACTCGTCACGCTTGACAAGGATACGAACGGGATCGGTCATGAACTTGGTCGTCATGTCCAAGACATCGTAGGGGAGGGTAGCCGAGACTACGACGACTTGGGTCGCGGGGGGCAAATATCGATAAACGTCGTAGATCTGCTCTCGGAAACCTTGGTTGAGCAGCTCGTCTGCTTCGTCCAGGACAAGCATCTTAATCTGGCGGGTGCGCAAGTGACGGCGGCGAATCATGTCGGCCACACGGCCTGGGGTTCCGGACACGATATGCTGACCGTAGTCGAGCTTTCGAATATCCTCTCCAACATTAGTGCCACCAATGCAAGCATGGCACTGTACATTCATGTAGTCGCCAAGGGCCATGACAACAGACTGGATCTGGGTGGCAAGCTCACGGGTCGGGGAGAGCACAAGCGCTTGGGTCTCGCGAATGGCGGTATCGATAACCTGTAGCATGGAGATGGAAAAGGTTGCGGTCTTGCCGGTACCTGATTGCGCTTGGGCGATAGTGTCGCGTCCCTTGCAGATCTGGACGATGGCTCGAGATTGGACGGCGGAGGGAGATTCGTAGCCATACGCGTAAATACCACGAAGAAGGTTCTCTACAAGGCATTGTAATCGTTAATACTGGGTTTCGCGACTCTGAATAAGGGTAGAAATGAGAAGAGTAGAACGTAAAAGAATAGCGGAATAGTTGCGACAGCCTTACCTTTCAATGACATGGATTCGAATGTTGGATGCACGGTGACCTCTTTAGAAGTGGAAAACTCCATCTTCTCGTCAGCGCGACGATCGATACCACCGCCTTCCGCCATGATGAATTTGTCTTGTGTATTTGAGGTGTGATAATGTCAAACTTGGGTTGGAGTGTTGTTTTTGTCTTGCGCCTAGATGAGAGGACGAGGTCGAATTGATAAATCTACTCCTGCGACTAAAATTTCATAGAGCTAGAGAATAGTGGGCACCTCCCCCCCGTGGTTGCATGTGGCTAGGCACGTAGCCTGCATGTACCTAATCCTCTTGCACAGGTAAAAAAGGTACAGGCCTAGCTTAATACCCCACTCTAGTCGCCACTGTGGCCGTTGTAGACGCAGGCAAACCGTATTGAATTTCGCGTTTCTCATTGGACATGAAAAAAAAAAAAGGTCGAGGCTTTAGCTCTAGCAAGTTTCCTTTCAGCCTCATCCTATTTCCAGCCTTTTTCTAACTCTACCTATTTTCATTTTCACCACTTCTTTTCCACAGTCTAGCTAGCGAAAGACCTGTCCTAGACGCGATTGAAGTGCATTCGTTCAACATGCTCTTAGAAGAACAGAGATTCCTCCATGAGGACCTTGAGCGTCTCGAGCAAGGTATCGCAGATCGGATTGGCGACGAACCCAAACACGTACGTTACCTATGTTTTTTCTTCTTCTCTTTTTGTATTTGAAGTAGACTGCTAACTCCATATTTCAGATCCGGGATCGCCTAGCACGGGATCACCAAATAGCCCAGTTTCTTGATCGCATATCGTCACAATCTACTAAGCTCCTCACCATATATCGCGATGTCGACGGAACAAGATCGCGTGAGATCCAACAAATCGGTAGTGGAGATCCCATGGAGGAGTTCTACAAGCAGCTTACCGACATAAAGGGCTTCCACGCGAGGTACCCCAACGAGCCAGTCGAGAATCTCGAACGCGCATATCGACCTAAGAAGGGACCCGATGCCGACTCTCAACCGAGCATTGTGGATACCATGTTCACTGGAGAGGAGGCTTACGGTCGATTCTTTGACCTCCACACGTGTCACGAGATGTATCTCAACCTTCCCAACGCAAAGAGATTGAGCTATCTTCAGTACCTCGAATCGTTCGATAATTTCGCACCGGGTGCTGGTGGCTTGAAAAGAGCTGAGAAGATGACGGATCAATATTTCGCATATGTTGGCAACCTTTCTCAGGAATTGGAGACGTTCATGCGGAAGACCCGGCCGTTGGAGAATGTGGACAAGGTCGTCGCGGACTTTGATAAGGAGTTTGATGCTGCTTGGGAGAAGGACGAGATTGCCGACTGGAAGAAGGAAGAACCGACCGTCAAGCCTAATAGCACGAGCAAGCAGATCTCTTCATCTGATGCGATATGGTGTGATGACTGCGAAAAGGAGTTTAAGAATGAGAACGTATACAAGGGTCACCTTTCGGGCAAGAAGCATATCAGGGCGGCAGCAGAGCGAGCGAAAAGACTACGGGGCGAGTCCGACGGTGCTGATAGCGCGCCTAACGGAAACCAAAAAGGAGCAACCTCGACGTACCGATTAAAAGAGCGTGCCATCGCAGAGAGAGAATTCCGCGTAAAGCGTCTTGCAAGCGCCATGAGTACCGAGCGAAGCGATAGCAGAGTGAACGTGGAACGAAAACAAGGTATGACAGAGCGCGAGAGGCAACAGGAGCTAGAGAACCTATTCAGCGCCACTACTACCATGTCGCAAGCCAAGGAGGCCGAAGACGGGGAGGACAACGATGACGAGGACAGAATTTACAACCCGTTGAAATTGCCACTTGCGTGGGATGGGAAACCTATTCCGTTTTGGCTGTACAAGCTCCACGGGCTTGGTGTCGAGTTCCCCTGCGAGATATGCGGCAACTTCGTATATATGGGACGGAGGGCTTTTGATAAGCACTTCAACGAGGCCAGACACATCTATGGTCTGAAATGTTTGGGGATCACGAACACAAGTCTGTTTAGGGACATCACAGGAATTGACGAGGCGCTAAGGTTATGGGACAAGATACAAAAGGAGAAGCGGAAGGACAAGGTGGATGATGGGACTGTCGTGCAGATGGAGGACGCTGAAGGCAATGTCATGCCGGAGAAGGTCTACTATGACCTGCAAAAACAGGGCTTGTTGTAAGAGTATGTATTAGGTATACCGGGATCGTATGCATCCATTCCATATTAACCCCTAATATCCTCTTCGCTTGCTTGAAAGGAGGTTTAGTGGATGGAGGCGAGCTGCAATGGGGGCATTGGGCCTTGATCTTCAACTCTTGCATGCATTATCGTACTGCATGCCCGATCTAATCGATAACCAGGGGTTAATCTTATCGGGAATTGGTCCGTGCCACAGGCTGCATCAAACCCCACTAACCTTAAGCCATTTTATTGTTGCCGTGACGTCTGATTGTAGCCTTCATGTAAATAATGAAAATTCCTCCCCTTCAAATGTTCACGGCTCTTTCAACTTGATTTCATTACCATTGAATCCGGTAGATATCTCTGTCGCATTGATTTCATCCAATCGGAAAATGGAACTAGCATCCTGCAATGACTTCCGATTCAAGCTCATTCCGTATAGCTGATAGCCTCCTTGTTGAGACGCGCCCGTCACCAATGTAGAAATGCCTGCCCTATCGAAACCCATTCCTCCACTATACACGGTATACATCCTGCAATCAACTGTCCGACATGCCTCACTATATATCGGCTCGACACCGAATCCGCCGAGGAGACTGAGGCAGCATAATGGAGATGCTAAAGGTGGCGCCGTGCGTACCTCTCGAAGTACTCTGAGGCCATGGGAGATGGTGGGCCTCGTTTCGGGGTTTCCTGCAATGGTTGCTGCTTTGAAATTCGAGTGAGACTCCCTAACAATGTCGCAGGCTATAGCTAATTGTCCTTTAGATGGGCTCTTACTAATCCCCATCTATCACTACATATACCGTCCTCGTCTCGGATCACAACCTCGGCTGGTACGAAGCGAAACGGCCGTCCCAAGCGCCCCCGCCACAGCTTGACCTCAATCCTCTCGAACCTCCATCTTCTACTCGGCGTTCCTAGCTTTGCTAGGTTGCCTCTAAATGTGCACTTCTTCGCTCCCGAGGCCTACGAAGTGTGGAAGAAATGGTGTAGCTCTACGGACGAACCTCTCCGAAATACTATTCGCATCTTGACGGACTTTAAGCCTTCGCCTTCAACTTCTGAGAATCCAGAAAATCCCGATACAGACACCGAGCCACTGCAACCTTGGGGAATCCATGCTCTGCCGCTTGACTATACCCCGATGAAAGACTATGTAACCAAGACGAAGTCGATATATGACTTTGAGAGGGAGGGTAATTGCGTAGGATGTGGCGAACATCTCGAACCTGGCAAAGGCCTCTATGCGACATGTCCAAATCCTAGCTGTGAGTGCACCGGCCATGTGTCGTGCTGGAGCAGGAGCATGCTCGGAGAGGGGAGCGACGAAGACATAATTCCTATATCAGGCATTTGTCCACAGTGCAAGGGCGAAGTGGTTTGGGGTGATCTCATGAAAGAGATGAGTCTGAGAATTCGAGGACCGAAAGAGATCGAGAAACTACTCAAGAAACCGAGAAAGCGTAAGGCGAGAGCCGAGTCAAGCACATGAAACAATGTGGCTTGCTTCTTTCTCTATGAAACCGGAGCATTTACATCATTTACATAGGGATTTTCATATGCTTAACGAGGC
This sequence comes from Hypoxylon cercidicola, assembly GCA_022578845.1. Classification (NCBI taxonomy): domain Eukaryota; kingdom Fungi; phylum Ascomycota; class Sordariomycetes; order Xylariales; family Hypoxylaceae; genus Hypoxylon; species Hypoxylon cercidicola. Next base: position 177,904 of record MU399531.1, read on the forward strand.
GTCGGGGGTGTGGGTTATGAGGCATGTCTAAGAATGCGATGAATTGACGATTTTTTTGCTCAACAAATTCCGCCTTCGCCTTTCTTAACGTCTACTAGCTTGAAGAGAAAAACGTTTTCTCTTGATGAAGTTGAGAATCGCGTGTCCATTAGTGTTGCGAGAGCGAGGAGTGTGTACGACATGAACTGGTACCAATATTAGATCCCCCCGCAAAAGCAGCCCCCGGCCCCCTATTTGACGATAATCAGACCCAAAACTGTTCAATGCTCGGCTGGACTGGGCCTTTTCCATGTTGTGAACGCTCGCGTGGTGTTCCCGTCATGCAGACCAGGATTATGTACCCGCTAATTCAAACGTCACCTCGTCTCTATTGGCTTGCTAGACGACCTACTGGCTTCAACCCCTGTACGTTTGCCCGCGATATCAATTCGCCTTTTTTGACGACTCGCTTTGCCCCGACTTTTCCACCTAGCTCCAACAACGGGAAATTCGAGGAAATTGGCCGCGACTCTAACAGCACAGTATCATTTATGATGGCTATTCCATTTTAACCGACTTGGGAAAATAACCCCATCTTATTACTACAGGGAGGTACTCGACAAATATCTACATGTACCCGAAAGATACCTAAGAAGCGCGAATAAGTATAACACTCAATGAACGACGCAATAGACTCAAACTGGCGGTAAATCTAAGTGTGGCGCAAAAAAAGCAAGGAGTCCGGAACAAGAACCATGGCCCGTGCTGATATAAACACATCCAATGAATATAACGTACGACCACATAGATGACATCGGTGTTGTCCGTCAGGCCGTCCCCCAGCCTCGCTCTAATCTATGGTGAGCGGATCGCATGCAGTTAGTATTATATACCTGCCATACTAGGATATATATTTGCTTTTTTCTCATCACCCCCCAGTTGCAAATGCGTCCAATGTGGAATTTTTCCTTTTCATTATTTTCTTACTGTCCAAGATAGGTGTTATCATGTTCCGATATCCTGCGGAGATGCGGCACGGATCCATCAGTTTCCATGAAGCCTAATCCCCGACCTCGCAACTTTATGTCTCTATTTTTACGATCCCAAAGTATTCTCGTCGTTTCCATGATCACGGCAAGATATGAGGCGTCCCCTTAGTCGACACTTGGACTTTACTATGCCCGTCATTCGAGGCACCTATCCGGCTTATATAGGCAGCTAGTGCATGATTGTGGGACTATTTGTTAGCTCATCGACCCCAATCTCTTCTGATGGTGTATGTCAGCATGCAATTTTTTCTTTGCCCGCGTAAGCCATATCAGATATGATAGATACCTAGACTTGTGCCCACACCGGGAAGCACGTCAATATTCAAACCCCTAGTTTTTGATATCCCCGCAGGGTAGCGTATCCCTTCGTATCCCTTTGTTGTGTAAGTTAAATTCAAGGAACCTTGCCGAATCGCATTCAAAGAGGGGACCTCTAGTCCACGATAATAAAAGGATGTATCAAGTGTGCAACGGTAGATATGCTCTTAATCAATTTAATGTAGATTCAGAGTGTAGTTGTCGGTTCGTTTGGTTTGACTCGCTTCGCTTTTAGCAATACCGGCAGCTTAGTTACGGGGTAAATTAATGCGAAAGAAGGACTGTCCGTGGGGATGGGAAATAGGATGTGATGAACCTGAGGCGATGTTGGATCAAATCTGCGTGTGGAATGGAGGATGGTCTCTATATGTACATGTGCATGTACCTAGGTATGTAGAATACATGGATGCGCGTATAAGTACATTGAAAGGGAAGCTGTTAAGGTATATCACATACAGTGTGATCGAAGATGGAGTTTATCTCAGGTAGAGTAACCTCCGCAAACCTGCGGGACAATGTACCTCACAGAGTAGTGATGCGGGTCTTGCTCTAAGCTGCTAAGCTGCTAAGCTGGTCTGGGCTAGGCACAAAATCCCGACGACAGGTGCGAGTCGCAACCCACATGATATCCACATATTACCATCTTTCTTTCTACTACCTAATGTACCGTAAAACCGTGCCTGCGTGACCCCGTTCAGCCCGTTTTGTTTCCCTTGTTCCTTTTCTGCTAGCCTTTTCCGTTACACCTGAGGTAGCAAGCAGGCAAGGTAGCAATTGGCGACGCTGAGTACGGTACCTACAACACTACCTTAAGTACATACGTACATCCCAGGTGCCTTACGTACTGTAGACGGCGGGACGTCCCCTGTAATGCGCGGCTGTTTTTTAACTGAGCATTTTCGGTTTGGGCAGACCGTCCACATTCTACGTTCTACGTTCCACGTTCCACACACCAATTCCTCACCCCATCCAATCTGGTCCGTTTTCCCTCTACTTACAAGCTTGGATGGTACCAACCAAACTTATACCTCGACATCTCAAAATCTCAAACCCCTTCTGTACCATACTCTCTTTCAACCACACATAATCGACATCCCGCGGACCAGTTTAACCTTTTGCACTCATTTAACAGTCGCGCTTGTCTATTTCCACTCGAACCAGCTCCATCTAATCGCGGATCTACCTGGACGCTCATGCGATGCACGTACAGTTCACCCTTCCAGTGACAGCCTCACACCTTGCACCACTTGAAGGTGGCCGGCACACTTAGCCAGCCACCCCTCAATCCCCTACTTGTGGGAACATTTCTGCGCGGATATCGTCTGCTCGCATCGTCGTCCGTCTTGAATCATGGTCTCCACCCCCTCCGCCGGCCATAGCGGCGGCGTTGGAGGTATCAGTAGTGCGAATGTCAGTTCCAGAGCCTCTCCCGCAGTCGGCAGCGCCAATCCTGCCAATCATACCTCCTCCTCGGCCACCAATGGTTCGAAATCTAAGACGCAGGTTAACTCGAATGGCTACCATCCTACCAACCCCCATATACCTCTGAGTTCTTTACGTAGTGCCCCTCTAGATCTTACTTCGGTCGAGCGAAGAGGTCAGCCCACTGCTAGTCGAGAACCGCCGAAGCGAGATAATCGACCGTTCGACATTCCTGAGGCGCCGACTTACGTCCCTACCGAAGATGATTGGAAAGATCCTCTCGAATACATCCGCAAGATCGTCCCAGAAGCCCAGCATTATGGCATGTGCAAGATCATCCCACCTAAGTCGTGGAATCCTGACTTTGCCATTGATACCGAGGTGAGTCGATGGGTTCCCCTTGATATGCTAGGGCTGTGCTCCAATGGCTCCGAGAAACGGTCACCCTTCGGAGCATCGCCCGGCATTGCGAGTGCCGTGCTAACAGGCAATAGAAATTCCATTTCAGAACCAGAAAGCAAGAATTGAACTCGGTCGAAGGCAGTAAGTCATCTGCTACCACTACCATTTGCGACTGTGGTCACTAACTCGCGCGTACTAGAAACGCGAATGACTATAAGCTATCTAGACGCCCTTTCCAAATTCCATAAGCAGCAGGGAAACAACCTCAACCGACTACCATACGTCGACAAGAAACCACTCGACCTATACCGTCTCAAAAAGGCGGTCGAATCTCGCGGTGGTTTCGAGAAGGTCTGTAAGACAAAGAAGTGGGCAGAGATCGGAAGAGATTTGGGGTATAGTGGGAAGATAATGTCGTCATTGTCTACCTCTTTGAAGAATTCCTACGACCGGTGGCTCACTCCGTACGAGAACTATCTCCGCCAAGCGAAGCCTAGCGTTTTTCAGCAGCTCGAACACGAATACGGTGGACCGTTGACCCCGAGCCCGGCACCTAGCCCTATCAAGCGGTCCACTGTCAATACTCCCTCTAGCTTAAGAGCAGAGTCACCCGCCCGACACGCCAGCGATGTTCTCCAGCAAAGCCTGAACAGCCCTAAGCATGAGATTGATCGGGATACGATTATGGCCGATGCGCCTCCGGTCACATCTCAACCTACATCTGGCGGCTTCACTGCCATCAACTCCGGAGGTTTCACGCCAGTCAACGGCGGATTCACCAGTGTCAATCGACCTCCGACAGATTTAAAGAAGGGCTTCACTCCACCTCCAAAGCATCATGGCAGTCCGCTCTTATCCGCCAAGAATACCCCAGATTTCCGTCCATCTGGGCTTGGACCTGGCAACGCCCTGAAGCGTCAGCTGAGTTCCGATAGTCTCGACTCAGCGAAGAAAGAAAGTGGCACAGACAAGGACGATTCGGAAGGTGGCAGTAGAAGGAGTAAGAGGCTTAAAAAAGGTACGTATATTCCGAGCACTATACTTGTCCTTATGTGTTATACTGCGAGCCGCCTTAATCCCGTTCCTGTCCTATTTGCGACCTCCCCTCCTCTCTTACCTCTATCGTTGTCTGCCTAGAGTGGTGCTCTTGCAGGGATCCAGTTTCTCATGCGCCTTGCGCTTCGGCTACACGCAGTAGAGCCTAGCTGAGTCTCTAGCCATTATGATTCATGATGGCCCAATCGGTTGCATAACTAATTTAAATTGGTGTAGAAAATGTTCCGACAGTTGCCGGCTCGCATATGTCGGTGTTTCGGCCTTCAGCTCCTAGGATACCGGCACCCCGGGAGGAATCGACCGGTCCCAGTGAAGTAAGTGTTCTCTAGGAATCGATCCTATTAATGGTACAGAGGACATAATCATTGACTTCACACAGAAATGCGAGGTGTGTGGGAAAGGCGACGAGTCGGGCTTCATTGCTCTGTGCGAATCATGCGATCATGCGTACCACGGTACTTGTTTAGATCCCCCCATTAAATCCAAGCCGGATGCCGAGTGGAATTGCCACCGATGCCTCGTTGGCGATGGCCAATTCGGCTTCGAGGAAGGTGGTTTGTATTCCCTCAAGCAATTCCAGGAGAAAGCAGCAGACTTCAAACAGGGATATTTCGAGAACCGCATGCCTTTCGACCCTGTGCTCAACTGCACAAGGCCAGTAACTGAAGATGATGTGGAGAAGGAATTCTGGAGACTCGTCACCAGTACTGAAGAGACGGTCGAAGTGGAATACGGCGCAGACATTCACTGCACGACCCACGGCTCTGGTTTTCCGACGCCAGAACGTAACCCGTCCGATCCCTATTCTACTGACCTTTGGAACTTGACCAATCTGCCTTTACATCCTGACAGTCTTTTCCGTCATATCAAAACTGATATCTCCGGCATGACAGTCCCGTGGGTGTACGTTGGCATGATATTCTCGACGTTCTGCTGGCATAACGAGGATCACTTCGCATACTCAGTTAATTACCAGCATTTCGGCGCGACGAAGACCTGGTACGGTATTCCGGCTGAGGATACTGAGAAGTTTGAGAATGCTATGAGGGATGCGGTGCCAGAACTCTTCGAGACGCAACCTGACCTTCTGTTCCAGCTCGTTACACTTCTCACCCCCGAACAACTTAAGAAAGCAGGTGTTCGTGTCTATGCCCTTGATCAAAGAGCCGGCCAACTCGTCATTACGTTCCCTCAAGCGTACCATGCGGGTTTCAACCACGGATTCAATTTCAATGAGGCCGTGAACTTCGCGCCCTCCGACTGGGAGCCGCACGGACTTGCCGGTGTAGAGCGACTACAACAGTTCCGTCGACAGCCGTGCTTCTCGCACGATGAGCTCCTGTGGACAGCAGCAGAGGGGACCAGTTCGGGACTCACGATCCAGACCGCAAAGTGGCTTGCGCCTGCGCTTGCGAGGATACACAAACGAGAAATCGAGCAGCGAGATGAGTTTATCGCAAAGCATCAAGAAGATGGCCATAGCCCCTGCACACTGATTACCGAATCTGACGAGCATTGCTCGCTTCCGTTTGAAGTTTTTGATTCGGATGTTCCTGAGGAAGAGTACCAATGTGCCTACTGCAAATGTTATGCTTACCTATCGAGATTCAAGTGCCTCCAATCAGGTAAAATCCTATGTCTTCAGCACGCCGGACATCATGCCTGTTGCGATATCTCCGAACCCGAGCGCTTTGCTGGCGAGCAGCACAAACTATACTATCGCAAGACCAACGAAGAAATGCACGAGACCTACCGAAAGGTGGCAGATAAGGCCAATCTACCTGAAGCTTGGGAGGAAAAATATGAAAAGCTGCTCGACGAAGGAGACAGACCAGCGCTGAAATCGCTGCGAAACCTTCTGAACGAGGGTGAACGAATACCGTACGACCTCCCCTCCTTGCCAGTACTCAGGGAGTTCGTTGACCGGTGTAACGAATGGGTTGAAGAAGCCACTAATTATACGGTGCGGAAACAGCAAAACCGCCGCAAGAACGACAAGGTCTGGCAGAGCGGGCTGCGAAAATCCGTCGGCAATTCTTCCCATGAACAGAGAGAGCGCGAGCTCCGCCGCGTCGACAATATTTACCGCCTAATTGACGATGCCGAGCGTATAGGTTTCGATTGTCCCGAGATCCAACAATTACAGGAGCGTGCCAACGCCATCAAGAGTTTCCAGGAGAATGCGGGCAAATACCTGGAGCATAAATTTGGAGAAGAATCCATCGAAGAGTTGATAGAAGAGGGCCGTGCCTTTAACGTCGACATGCCGGAGCTCGACAAACTTTCCGATATTCTAGAACAGACGAAATGGAGTACCAAAGCCAAGGCGAGCCGAGGGATGTTCCTAGCTCTGAGGGACGTCAAGGAGTTGCTCGAGGAGGGGCATCGTCTAGAGATGCCATTGTATAATGATAATATGAGGTATTTTGGTGACAAATACCAGGCAGGGTTGCAATGGGAAGCGAAAGCGAAGGAGCTCATCAACGCCGAGATTGTCCACTACCCACAACTCGAGGCCCTATCGAACCAAGTTTCGGTTAACCACCTCCCAGTGACGACGGAGACGCTGGCTGCTGTTGACCAAATCCTGCATAAACAGCGGGAGGCCCACCGTCAGATCATCGATGTTACCGAGCGATCCAAAGACCCTGACTATAAGAAGAGACCGAAGTACGCCGAGGTGGTTGAGATTATTAAGAAGATAGAAGATCTCAACTCCAAGCCAACGGGGACCTTGGACTTGGAAAAGGAGCAGAGGCGCCATGAGGATTGGATGCGGAAGGGGAAGAAACTGTTTGGCAAAACCAACGCACCACTCCACATTCTCAAGTCCCACATGGATTACGTCCTAGAGCGCAACCTTGCGTGCTTCGATATCCGTAACGACACGCCTCGGTTACCAGCCGAGCCTGCGTCTCGAGCCGCTAGCGAGGAGGGAGAAACCAAGGCGCCGCGATCTTGGGATGATGCTGCTCTCGTAGAAGTGTTCTGCATCTGCCGCCGCATCGAGGCTGGTATGATGATTGAGTGTGAGTTGTGCCATGAGTGGTATCATGGAAAGTGCCTCAAGATCGCTCGAGGAAAGGTGAAAGAAGATGATAAGTACACTTGCCCAATCTGCGACTGGCGAGTCAAGATTCCTCGAGATGCCGCACGTCCCAAACTAGAAGATCTCGTTGCCTGGCAAGAGGAGATTCCGGGCTTACCTTTCCAGCCCGAAGAAGAGGAAGTTCTCAAAAAGATCATTGACAACGCGCAGGACTTCAGAAACCATATCGCTGCATTCTGCAACCCAGTCCTTACGACAGCATCCGAAGCTGATACTCAGCGATTCTATCTACGAAAAATTGAAGGTGCCGAGATTCTACTGTCTTTTGAGACGAATTTCTTTCGACAAGAGCTCCACAAGTGGAGCCCAGTAGCCCCAGAGCCGCCGCCGATACTGGATGTTTCCAAGAGCACTCGGAAACCACGCCCAACGAAGTTGCAGAAGATGTTGACGCAATATGGCGTAGATGACCCCGATGATCTCCCGGAGAACATGAAAAGCAAAGCGAATAGCTTGAAGCGCAAAGCGCAAAATGCCGAGGCTGCTGCGGCGGCGGCGGCGGCGTCGTCAGGAGGCGGTGGCAGCGGCTCACTCATTCCTCCGAACGCGACGAGCCCATCCTCTCATTCGTTCGGTTCTGGTAGTCATCATTTTTTCTCTCGAAACTCGCAACCACCTACTCCGGCTTTGACCGCTACTGCTCACGCGCATCCGCCGCAGCGGTCCAATTCTGCTTCCTCTAGCAGGCCTGGATCATCCCTTCGACGCGACCCTATGGATTTGAATGCTACAGGGCTACATCCGGACTTCTTCATGTCTGCTGGTAGTAACGGTCCCGGACCTCGACTAAGTGCTCCGGATGCACCACTATTGCTAGACGAACGGCTGGCTCGCGAAAAGGACGACGCGCTGAGCCTGAATCTTCACACGGATGCCGGCAAGGCTCAAGCCCTTGAGATCATGCGCGAGACCGAGCACGGGCGCAAAAGAGCCGAAGAGATCTTCGGCCCCGACGTATGGAACCAGAGCCGCGATGGTGCGTTCGGTAGTCGATCAAATATCGGCCCGAGTCAACAAGAGGACGACAAGGACGTGGACAAGATGTTTCTGGACTTAACTAACGCTGACGATGACGATGAAGCTAAGAAGGAGCGCCAGCGCGAGAGGGAACGAGTCGGTGTCACGGCCGACAGCTTCGAGGCAGAACGTAACGCGATGGACATGGAAGATTCGGACTGAGCCTAACCAGATTCCACGGGCTCACTTTCATGCGGATAGGATCATCGGATGGCTTCGGCGTAAAGGGATGGCATCACTTGTCTGTTATTATTCACTGCAGCAAGCAAGTAGGCGTACCGCGAGGGGATCAGTTATGCATCACGACATATAGAGGCGTTATCATGGATTGAGGTCGCAGGCGAGGAATGTTCTTTCTCTTCCCTCCCATGTACCAATAGGCGGGATCGTCGTCGCATGGCTTCTTCGTCAAGCCCAAGTTTCTGTCGGCTACGCCCTTTTACATATTTGCATTAGATAGGCGTTGCTTTTTTCTTCTCAGTCCTTAGTCCGGTATACCTCTGCTCGTTCCAACAAGGCTTTGTTCCACAGGGTTCGGAAGACGGAATAAGGGGGACCGATACCATGTCTGAATTGATCTGTTATAATCAAGTCTCTCTTGACTTGTTTGATGATTGTGAACTACCCGACCCGCTTACGTGTATCATTCCTTTTTTTGCGGGTATCCGCTTCTCATACGACGGTTCCTTGCCTTGGTTTGCCCTTTTGTACTGCGTTCAATCCCTTTAAATGTGTACAGGTGCCAGTAGAGTTGAAGTTGCTTACAGTTGGCAACGTTAGACCAGTTGCTACGCTACCTAAACAACCTCAGCCAGGTCTTCGTCTGGGATTGTCGTGGCATGGAGTCTAACATCGCAGCCATGACTGACTCGAGCGTCACCCAAGGTCTCCGAAGGTAACTCGTCACCCCTATCTCTATCTCACGGTCTTCTCTTGGCTTTTATCCCAAGCCGTTGCCTCTTCCTTGGTGAATGACCTCGCCCATTCGAACAAGTTTTCCACAAGCTTAGAAAGGTTCTGTCGGAAGTTCTGGACGACGTCGTCCTCCACGCGAACCAGAAAGTTTGCGTCGTACTCGGCGGTAAGTTCCGGCGCGGTCAGAGGCTTGGCCTTTGTCGAAGGTTCGGTATTGGTATGAAGGGTCGCAAATTGCTGTGAGCTGTAGACTATGGATCTACCACCTTTCATAGCAGAGAAAAAGGACGAGAAGATATAGGACCGGTATGTCTATATGAGCATATTCCATTCTCTTACTCCAACCTCGTGACTCACCCAAGCTGGACTGGCTTGAGAGAGTTTCCGCATTACTCAGATGATTTCAAAATCTAAAAGCTTTGAAGGAGGAAGTTGCAGAAAGAACTGAGCTGTATCTGCGCCGAATATGGCGAGCTAGACACATTGACTTTGTGATTCTACACATAGCCTCTAGGTTAGTTTCTCTGAAGGAAGGAAAAAGCACTTCAGTACGGTGCATCATTGGTGCGTAAGCGGGTCAAAGCAGCTGAGATCAACTTGTTTTGACCTCATACAGGTCTTTCGCAGCTGCTCCAAGTTGTTAGCATATCATCATTTCCAGTGTCACCATCGCTATCGCCATTACCATCATCGTTGTTACGATTCTAATTTAGTTATAATTATAATAACCATAGAAAATCAGCCTAATGGAAATTGGCATGTACGTGGCCACATCTCTGAATAAATTGGGTTATGAAGCAAAAATGTTCTATTCTCGAATTCCAGTAATAGAAACGTTCAGGTTTGCTCGCATATCTCACTTGGAGTCGTACCCGACATGGCCTCCTTAGAGAGAGTATCAGCGCTCCCATCCGCCAACACAAACTTATCCCGTCTCCATCCGAACCATTTGGCCATCCTCTTTCCCATCGACCTTAACATGACCGAGTCTATCTTAGCGATAGGGTGTGGCTTATGAAAGACGATCTTTCCTCCGTAGATATTCTCGAATAGGACTGCCGATCCGCCGTTACTCCTCGCCGTGAACCCTACGTCGCAGATGGCATGCACGAACTCGTCCCAGCCCACCGTCTTCGTCGACTCCTCTGCCGTTTGGGGGAACATGTAGCTGATCATGTGCAATGATCGTTCAGTCGCTAGTATGGGCCGTGTTTCCGAGTTCGTCTCTGCATCGAGAGTTGGATCTGGAACGTCAGCCGTGGCAGCTGGCTGAATACTACCCGATTCTGGGCGACTTTTGATCTTCTTTCGCCTACTTTTGGCTTCTGATCTCACCTTCGGCACAGATTCGGTCAAATTCAACTGGCGAAGCATCGGCTCTGCGGCGTTGCTCTCAATCTCCGCCAGAATCTTGTCCTCCTCACTACGTACGGCATCGAGATACGCTGATGTCTGGTTTGCCGATATTATCTCGAGGAGGCCATCGATATCCGCCTTGGTGAAAGGTGACTTCGCGAAATACCTTTTTACGACTTCTCTCATCGAATCCCAAAACGTATCTAAAGCTGCTCGTGCAGCTTTAGATCTCCGCATCCATTCTGCGTTTTTCTGACCGCTCGGAGGCTTCGCATAAAAATTCTCGATTAGCCCCTTTCCAAATCCCCCTAGGCCCTCTAGATTTGCACCAGGGTCGGGGTTTTCCTTAGCTTGGCGCATGCGCTTCCAGGCGTCGCGATCTCGGTCATCTGACACAATAACCTCGTCGATATACCTCGCTTTATTCTGAGGTCTGCTTAGGCGAACCGCGACTAGCATTTCGTGGCAGGTCGAGAGATCCGATAGATTCTTGTATAGAACCTCATCTAGCCGAGCTCGTTCTTTGAAGCTGCAGTGGGAGAGATGGTCGTGTAAAAAGGCGAAGAGCATAGCATGGTCGAAATGAGTTTGCTTGTCGGGCTCTCCCAGCAGTTGCAATAAGCACCAGTCGAGGGGGTCATCCTCTAGTCCTTCTGCCGTATTGTTCGGAGTCTTTCTTTCGAGCTTCATGTAGCCGCTTGGCAATTCAGCGTGGCTTAGAGTGAAATGATGAGAGAATCCGGGACTAAAAGGCAGAGAGTCATATAACATCTTCGACCGAAAGATTACTTGGTTGACAAGAATTAGCTCCAGTGCGCCTACAGCTCGATCGTATCGAGTAGGGAGAGGATATCCAGGGTGGATGTTGTCTCGGAATCGTCGGTGTACTTCTGCGACATTACTGCATTCCATCTCGATCCAACGCCACCAGTAATGGCCTACAATTTCCAGGAACGTCTCCTGCGCAAATTGTTTTGCAATTGTATTTTCATCCGACACTTTGTAGATTGTCTTCTGCAGGTGTACCTTCATGTACCTACGCATGTATACCGGATCCCATTGCAGGTCCCAGAGATGGTCGCCCGTTGCATCTAAACGCGTCTTTGCTAGTGAGATTAAATAATCTATATCCAAGCGAGGAGGTGCAGAAAAGGCCTGGTTGGTGTACGGAGACCAAAACTCGACTTCTCCAGTGCGCTTGAAGCCTGCGTTTGCCGTCAACTCGAGCCATTTCTCAGTCCTCGCGGGAAGGGAGTTGTCGACACCATCGAGTAGCTTGTCTACAATGGAACGAAGTGTTGTCATGATAAACTCCTGTGCTTCTAGAACGAGTCGGGCTCGTGGAAATCCAAGAATATCTGCTCGGTGTGCAGGGGTCTCTTCCCAGCTCACTAAGCTGCCGTATCGCGGGCCGTACATGACCACACACTTGTCTGAGAAATCCACGTCGAACCGTCCGCTTGCCCAGCTCAATGTTAACTGCCTACAGTCGAATGCGGCCCAGTCCTGAGGAGGATATGTGACTCTGTAGTGTAGGAGAGCATACAGCACAGCGGGATTGGCCTTCAGCACATCTACACTGAGCCACGGGGCTAGGAGCTGCCGCCTCCGTTTCTGACTTCGTCTGTCGATGAGCTTTCTCTCAGGCATGTAGCTAAAACGTATGTTGATCCATGGTGAGGTCTCGAGATCCGGAGCGACTTCTGTCAGTAGTGCCTGTCGCTTTGCCAGACTTTGCTTTCTCCACCGGCTCATGAGAAGATCGGCGTGGGATTTCAAACGTTGGGCTAGATACTCTCTGGTTTCGTGGATTTGCCGCGTGGACGACTCTACCAGACGTCTTGCATCCGCATCGGACAACCTGGAACGATATGATAATCCAGGATCATACTGTTCTGCAGTCAAGTAGAATCCCACTTGGCAGTCGTGGCAACTGCATGGTGGAGCTCTTATCGAGTTTGCAAGGGCACTTTTGTTGGTCACGAAGACGCCAGGGGGTCGTTCGGGATCTTGTACAAACGGCCTCGTCATATTTGAAAGGTATGTGAGGAACAGGAAATGACAGATGCGGAGGGAAGGGAGGAAAGTAATATAATGCACGGCCCTAGAGATGAGCGCTTACAGCAACATCGGATGAGAGCGTAGAGCGGGGTCGTATGAGTAGTTGATTGGGTGACACAACCCTCTTCATGCAGAATGCCTTTTCGTGTCTTTTTGGAGGCGTAGTGGTTGGCAAATATCTCGTAGTTGTCATCTAGTACTGTAGAATATAAGACTTTGCTAAGAGGAAATTAAATACCAGACTGAGCCCTTGCGGAGCTAGATAGTCCTTAGGTACGTATCCAAGTAAACTCCTAAGGGTACTGGCTTTAAAATGTGTTGGAAACAGTAGCAATCATGTATGTGATTTCATTGGTGCTGCCGTTGTTCTACTGATTGTTGCAGTGTGTACCTAAGGCCTTTTGTCCCGGTATCCCAGAGCAACAACCGTCTCAAGGTACCTCCCCCAACGAAAGGGTTATATGTCATAGATAGATCCCTAAAACGCGGATGCCAGACACCATAAACTATGTAGATGCCATCCACAGCGAGGGGATTTAGTGGATGATAGTTGCTCTACCGGAGACGCCAGTTCGATTCTGGCTCCCGGCAAATTGTTTTGTTTCTTTATTTTTATTTTTTCCACTTAGCCCTCAACGCCCCTTAACCCCTGACTCTCCCCTATTCCCAATAGTTTGAGCAGCGCAAGCCTTCCTCAAGTAGCAACTGTCTGCCATGAACACTACATACTTTCCGTCTTCGGGCAAGATAATTCATTGCTTACTAAGGTATGACTTCAATGAATGAATGAACGAATGAATGCAATCATCGACTTCGTAGCAGAACTAGACACGTACCTGTCAAGCCAACAGGGATACTTCATCACGCACCTCAACTGATAGTTGTCTCCCAAACATAGAACACCCAAAGCGAACCAATTTGAATAGATGAATACCTATATACATCAGAATCTTAAATCATAAATATAAGAATCAAAAAGCCCCAAGTCGGGTCAAAGCCAGGTAGAAGTCACCCTACCATGGCAATACGAATTCCAAGCACTCTGCCTGCCCATATCTGCACCACGTCCTTTTCTCACCCTAGTGATGCCTACACACGCTCGCGCTGGTGGTCGGGGTCGCCGCCCTCGTCGACGTGGTGAGCGTGGTCGGCGTCGAGACCACGGCGGTTGGCGAGGTGGCAGCAGCGGCCGTCGTTGTCGCTGCGGCGGCGGTGGTCTCGGCCGCTGTGGCTGCGGAACCGCCGCTTCCGACGGTCGCGGTGCCGGTCGCGGTGATGGCCGACGAAGACTGCGCGACGGATGAGGAGGCGCCGGCGATTAGCGCGGGTCCCGGGATGGTGTATGCGAGGCCGGTGGTGTAGATGTTGACAAGAATGCCCGGGTCCTCGGGGGTGTACAGCTTGGTCGCAAGGGTACCGGCAGGCACATCGGTGCCGTCGCCTGTGATCTCGAGGTTGATGCACTGGGGATAGGCCTGGGCGCCGTTGGCCGAGCCGGCGCTGTGAAGAGCAATAGTTTCATGTCGCAGAACGTAGTTCCCCGCCTTGATGTTGGCCGGGATCTGCACGAGCCAGGTGTTGTTGTTCTGAATGAGCACGTCGGAGCCCCAGAAGCCGTTGGTGGCGCTCTCGTCGATGAGGCCGACCTCGTCGATCTTGAAGAACTCGAGCGCCGCCTTGTCGGCGCTCTCGCAGTCGCCGGGGCACGCCGCCAGGTAGTCGATCATGGGCCCCTTGTGCGACTCCGGCCACGTGTTCCAGCTGATGCTGATGCTGGAGCCCGCCGCGACCTGGGCGTGCCCTCCCGCGTTGACCGACGTCTTGTGGCAGATGATGTCCTCGCCCGTGAAGCTGTTGGGCTCGACGAAGCCGTTGTCCGTCTGGGAGGTGGCCCAGCCGACGACGGTGGGGGGATCCTGCTGGTAGGGAAAGGAAGTCGGGTCGTACCCTTGATAGGCAAGTCCGTCAATGACGATGTGGTCGACGTGACCATGGGCCAGGACGGTAGCGGCTGAAGCAAGGGCCGCGATCAGGGGGGAGGTTCTCATGTTGCCCATTTTGATATGGTTGCGGTGGTAGTCGAATGTAATAAGTGAGTGAACGAATGATAGAGACAACGAGGATTTGTTATGGACGAATATAAAACGTAGGTATCGATCAAGATAGCTGCTCTCACCGGGAGGTTGGAAAAGAACGACTGAAGTCTTATAAAGAGAGACAAAAACAACGAATAGAACACAGAAATCGACTTCGCAATCCGATGGGCGATGGTGAGTAGAAAGGCTGACTGGAGGTTTGAAGTCATGGTTATATAGAAGTTGGACGACGGGTAGCGTCGTCGTACATCCTTGTCACCGATCATATTATTGCCCTTCTATTAGCTCCACTGCCGTGATGTTCGACAGGGAGTTGAGAGCGGCGAAGGAAGCGAGGTGCAGATTTTGAGACTCACTGGTGCTGGATGACTCGAGCTGGGACGGCGGATAGTTGCGATTGGTCCTATATCTTCGAAATGAGGACGAGCCCCTGGCTTCAAGGTCCAGGTCGTCTGAAGTTGGCCAGTGACTAGGCGTAGTCGCGTAGCATTGCACTTGCAATACCGGCATGGAACCAGCTGCGTGGTATTAGGATTTGCGCCAGCTGGCCCTGCAAGCGTCATGCTAGGCCTTGGCGGTTCATGCGACGTCTGCCCCCACAGCGCGCTCAGCAGTTTGGAGTAAAAGTAACATGGAGAATGTGGAACTACAGTCACCCATGAGGGGCCGTATGTATGGAGATGGAATTCGCAGAGATATCACAGCCCCGTTATGAGCCGATGAATGATTTCCTCGTCTCTGGTTTCATTCACTTAGACCTGTGCCATTGGATGTTCCTCATATTATGCAAGACCGCACTGCTTTGGTAAGGCATATTTACCTAAACAAAGGTCGATATTCTGGTTGGAGTAAAAGCATCTCTAACACATCTCAAGCCGTAATTAAATTAAAAGGCCGGAGGAGGCGCGTCTCTTGGCCCAACCGCACCATCGGTAGCCGCTCCTTCGCGGCCCACGATGGCATGACCAGCGGCAGAGCCGCGCAGGGAAGCTGTTCGCCATTCGTGGAAATTCCTTACGGGCACGGAACACTAGGATGAACCGCCTCGTCAGATAAGTAGGGCCGTATGGAATGTTAAATAGAGAAAGATGTGATATAGCTATGCAGTAGCTAATGAAATATCAGGCCGAAGACATTAGCATGGATGACAGAAAATGATCACGTACCTGATATCGCGGGAGCCCAAGCGTCTCCCGTCTTGGCACAGCATAATTCCAGTATTAAATAAATTAGATGCCCGAAGTCAGTATCATGAAGTTTCGATCATGCAAAAAGCACTGGGCCCTGGGCAGATCCGCAAAGACCGCGGATCAGCGGGGGATCAGCCCCGGGGGATGTGAAGCAGGGCAGAAGCCCCTGAGTCGATCTGTGAGGATCCACATCGCCGTTTCGGATGACCGTAAACGGCAACGAGCCCGAGTCGCTTTTACGCCACGAAGCACGAAGCTGGAGGAGAGAATTCTAGAAAAAAACATTAATTCGCCCAGGACGTTCTGATTTCTGAAACGTCCTGGTATTCTTCAGATGATGCTCCACCTGCTAAGACCATCATGAACCCGTCACGCCGGCGGGTCATCCGATCTCGAATACGATGATGGGATGGCGTGAGCTTGCTCTCATCGGCTTGTTCCACCCGGATGAGATACTTTTCATTCCAACTGGGAAATATGTATTTAGTCACCTGCAGTATTTTCATACCTTCAATAAGGAACAGAAAGTCAGCATCTATTGAGATACCGACAAAAACCCCGTAGGTCGTAGGGTTCGAATAATCGAATGTGAGTATGTTGGCCTGAGATGCCCGTTCAGCGTCAAAAGTTGAGTAGGTCATATTAAGCGTCTATGCAACTCATGATTGATTTGAACAGGTCCACGTAGAATATTGGTTTGTACATATTTAATGAATAGGGGGATATCATGCCGTATCTCATCAGGTGCTCATGCTCTGCTTTTCTTGCGAATAAAACTCGTGCTGAGTAGGGAATAGTCCAACTTTTTTTTAGGCGCGCATCGACACCCAAACGCCGTTCGTCTCACTTCAAAAGGCACCTGCCTGGTCGGTGGTTGCGAGAATTCTAGGTTGATGGATAATGTCATCCAAGCGCCATTAGAACTCTCCCTCGCCACCACCGCCTGCAACACCAGCCGTCCATAAACCCACGAGGCCCCACCAGCTCACCTTCCATCCTCTCCAGAGCCCCTCGATACCTTGGCCCCTCTTGTACACCACCTCTGCCACTTTGGGCTGTCTCGCCTTCTTACCGCGCGGTGGAGTCTTAGTCGGCACCGGCACGGCCCGCGAGCCCTCCTCAGCCACGATGGTATACATAGTGCTTACCACGCCGTTATATGACCCGGGCTGAATGACGGTATCCATCCTGCCGCTCTGGTCAAGGGCATCGAGGTAGGTGGGCTCTAATAGAACCCCCATCTGGCCGCGGCGGAGCACAGTCTCTAGCGGCAGCTTGACAAATAGGGATGCGCACGACGTGCAGAATTTCGCAACCGAGAAGGTCATCGGAGACTGCTCTCGGTCGAGCAAAAATTGCGTACGGAGTACGAGTGGGGTCGATAATGTAAGGAAGGGATGTACAAGAGAGTTGAGAACAGTAGGCATGATTAGCGATGATGGGCAGAACCACGAAGGTAACGACCGTAGTGTTGCTACGGTCCGGCGCGGACCTCGTCCCGTAGAGCTCACGATTAGTCTCGTTCGGACAAGATCGAGAGGAGCTAGTATAAGACCAGTTGCGACAGCAGCCGCCGCAGCTACGCATAGTGAGGCCCAAGGATACGGCGATGCGATGTCGACTAGCCTATCCACGTCGTCCTTTAGTCCCAGATCGGGAACATTTAGCAGCGCACTCAGCAGGCTGCGTGACCAATTCTCTAGTAATGACTGCAGCACAGTATAGAGAAATGTGGCATTAGTTCCTTTCCATACTCCCCACGCAGACTCTTTCGCCCACAGTTGCGATATCACATCGAATATCGAGTCGGGTCGCTTAATATCAAGCTGGTGGGGGAGAATTGTGGGCGTCGTAGGTAATTTTGGAGAATCTATCGACGTCGAATCTTGCCTCCTATGTGACCGTGCGGATGGTGTAGGTGTATATGGCATATTTCCAGTAAAATATGCAGATTCTTCAGGCTCGGAATCGGATCCGGCTCCCTACAACCCATAATTAGGACCAACATAATAGACGGCTATAGCATAAAGATCTTGTCATACCTCGTCCCATACCGATTTCTTTGGACTAGCAAGGCTTGGAATGGGCCGTGCAGCCGGCACCGACGAAGTATTCAGTCCTCCTAGGTCATCTTGAATCCTCGCTTGCAAAATTGTCTTGGCTACCTCGAAGGGTTGGGCCATCAGCACCGATGTGTATTTCCATAATAATTCGTCTATAAACTGCTTAATCGACTGGATAGCGGATGGCGATAGATCCTCCAGGTGATCGCTATAATCTATGTCTGAGAATATGTCACGCGCCCTGGAGGCGTACTTGTTCGAGGTCGCTGTCGACGTCGCATTTCCATGTGACTGTGAAAAAGGATTTGGCTGGGAGGGGAGGCTCTGGACTTGCTCTCCGATGGAGGGAGGGATATAATATGGGCGCAAGGGATTTACCCCTTCTCGTGGGGAGGACATGTCGAGTTCGATCGAGGGTCCTTTTATTTTCGGTGCCTAACTGTGAAAAGATACAAATATTCACATGGGCAAAGAGGTGCAATTGGGCGGTCTACATCGACAAGGGTGGCATTAGGTAAGGCAGAGTGGGATGGATGTGTGGTGGATGGTACGATATGCATGACGAGCTCCGATTGGTGCATATCGATAAGAAAAAAAAAAAATAAGAAATCGGACTGAAAAAAGACTCGGAGATAGAGATGAGAGACCCGTATCAGCCGTCACCGAACCGATAAGACAGCTCGGGCCGCCCCTCGCAGATTTTATCGATTTTTATCGGAGCTATTTTCAATTCGCCTTTTTCTTATTCGCTGGGACTTGCATCGCATCGCATCACCGAGCACCTCTTGTTATATGCACACAACCTCCAATTCATATGCTTGTTGGTCCCAACGACAGTATAATGTTGCAATGACACTTGTGCGCTTTTGAAGATATTCCCACGGACTAACACACTGTTCCCGCTCTCGTTCTCGTCCTCCGTATAACTGCGGTCGACAATTTCCCTGGTCTTCTTTTCCTACCTCGTCGCCGAAATCCCCGAGTTCTTCAGTCGCAGTACTCGGATATTGTGCTAACACAATGGCGACACCTCGAAGCCTCGTCCGAAGCTTGCAAAGCCTTCCCATATCCTCTTCTCAGTCCATAGCACAACTCAGCCGACCTGCGCTTTTATCGCGTAGCAAGATAAGATCAAATATGCCGTCATTATGCCATCCCCAAGTCGGCGCTTCTCCTCTACGACAGTTCACCACATCCCCTCTGCGTCAGCATACACACATACATTCGCCAAAGCCCGGCGAGGAGTAAGGATCCCATAGCTGCAGTATGGTATTGCGTGCTAACCTATGACCAGGCTATACGTGACGTTCATCGACAAGGAGAGCAAAGAGCACAAGATCGCGGTGTCTAGGGGGGACAACCTACTCGACATAGCCCAAGCGCACGACCTCGAAATGGAGGGAGCATGCGGCGGATCGTGTGCGTGTTCGACGTGTCACGTCATCGTCATGGACGAGGACTACTACGAGAAGATGCCCGAGCCCGAAGACGACGAGAACGACATGCTAGACCTGGCGTTCGGCCTGACTGAGACGAGTCGACTGGGTTGCCAGGTTATCATGACGAAGGAGCTAGACGGCATGAAGGTCAAACTGCCCTCCATGACGAGAAATTTACAAGCGAGCGACTTCGGCTCCAAGTCGTAACGTCACATAGAAGCTCTTTAACAATGCAAGAGAGGGCTTGAATAACGGGGTGCAGCGCATTGTACCAATACTGTTGAGCCAGGTGACGAGAATTTCACGATGGCAACTACGACGAGACTGCGCTCATGAGAACCTAGCGAGGCCAGGTTAAAAATGTATGATACTCTTAGCACATAGTCGGCTTGGAGAGACCCCCAACTCTAACGTGATCATGTCCATGAAGAAATTTGGTATCATTCCTTAATCGTCCGGGTGCGTAGACTTCGTATATACGAACACCGGTAACTCAAGCCTCCTCGAGTGCGCCTTTCTTCAGCTTTCCCCCGCCGCCAGCGATCAGGTCGAGGAAACCTTGCCGGCTCATCTCGTTGACCTTCTCCTGGCGCCTCTGCACACCCACTATGCCGTCCTTCCGTGCGTCCTTCTCGGCCTCGGTCGCCCTCTCCTGCGCCTCGCGGACGGCTCTGAATAACATAACCACACCTCTATGCGCAACCTTCCGGAGCCGTTTCTCCGTCTGCTGGATTTCTTGCGTGGTCGTCTCGGCCTCGCCCGTAGTCTCGTCGACGGCGCCCCTAAGCACATCCTTTACCCGACCCTTCTCCTGCGCGAGACGCTTCTGCTCGCGCATATGTTTTCGTGCCTTAGCTTCCAAGGCGTTATCTACGGCGTCCTTGGCCGCTTGGTGCGCCTCGGCGCTCCGCGAGAGGACCGGGTCTGCACGCCGTGTGTTGGACAGTTTTGTCGACAGAATCTTAGACATGGATGTCGCGAAGGCGCCGGGGTCGTTGCGTTTCGATTTGGATTTCTTGGATTGCGACGCCAACGGGTCGTCATCCGAGCCTGCGTCTGTGCCATCTTCCTCGCTATCATCCTCGTCCTCGTCTAATTCCTCATCCGAATTCTTGTCGCTAGGTGCATCTTTGGCAAATTTCTTCGCAGGTGTTTTCGGCTGTTTCGCAGTTGTCTTTGACGTCCGCGCAACGTCGTTATCTGATCCCGAGCCCGAGTCCGATGCTGCATCTGAGTCGGAACCTGACGGGATGTCGTCCACAACTATATTGTCGAGGTCTTCATTGTCGGAGTCGAGGAGGTTTACTGGACGGAATTCGGGATTGGTGGCCTCTTCGTCCGAGTCGCTATGGTACTGGACTTTCTTTATCTTTTTCTTGGGCCTCTGGGATTTCGGCCTTGAAGCAATGTCTTTGTAATTTCGCTTCTTGGAATCAGGACCAGCCATTTTGTTTGAAATGTGCAGTTCTGTTGTATTTATTTTGTTCACTTGCAAGCCTTCAGCCCGCAACTTTTTTTCTAAAAAGTTCAATTGCTATCGAGGATGCCCCACTCTAACTGACCTGATAAGATAAGACTAGCTCACCCGTCTTCCCGAAATAATATCAAGCATTTGTAGACTTCGTTCTATATTTACCTTTTCATGACTTACACTTGACGGCATTCCATTTCGTAAAGCATATTGCTTCTCATACATTTTCTATATTGATCCTGATTAGAAGATGTAATTCAGTTGAAGGTGTGCCGAAGTATACATATAGCGATGAAGAAGACAGAGGTCTAGACACGAGAAGCCACTGCCAAGCACCACTAGACCAGGCATTGAAATAGTCCGGGAAAATAAGGGACTCGACTTCATTCCTTCAGACTTCAACTGAGATTATGAAGTTTAATGTCTATCATTCTTGTCCTCTTTTTTGCTATAATGTTATAATTTAAACTGTCGTTAAACTCCAACTTATGTATATATGGCATTGATAATACCACGAGACTTCTAGAGAGAGAAGGGTGATTGATACCCGTGTTTCCGAAAACATGGCCGGCATCCTGGGCAGCTACACGGACGGCACGTGCAACACGCACAATGCGCTGCGCAACATATCCGCCGAGACCTACGCGTGCGGTGTCACCTTCACGTTCAAGGACTCGGACAGCCCGCCGGACATGCACTACGGGGTGGTGACGCTGCAGGAGTGCTGCGCCATGGTGGGCGCGCCCGTGCTGCGCATCCCCGGCAACACGGGCTGCGAGATGCAGTTCTGCGAGGTGCCCGCCGCCACGTCGTCCTTCTCGCGCTCCGTCGTCTACGGCTACGCCACCGGCTCCGGCACCGCCGCGCAAACCCCCGCGCCTACGGTTACTCAAGGCGTCACCGTGGGCCCGCCCGCCGACGTCGAGAACTGCATGTACTTCGTCTACGAGCGCGACGTGCCCGAGGACGTCGAGAAGCAGATCGCCAACGCCAGCCCCTGGTGCGTCGCCCGCATGTACGACGATTCGCTGTCGCCCGAGGACGAGGACAACGCCGTGACGGCGAGTCCCGCGCCCCCGAGTTGGACGGCCGCGGCGGGAGAGCCGTGGGAGGCATCGCTATCGTCTGAGCTGGCTGCCTCGGCGACCGCGAGTCCCACGTCGACGAGCGATGGGAATAGCAGGCACACTAATGGGAGGTCTTTGAGCAGTGTGAGAATTGGGGCCATTGCTGCGTTGGTGACTCTCGGTCTCGTCGCCGTACTATAAGGCACAATACGGCGACCACGCATACCCCTTTTTAAGCCGGTAGAATATATATTGTTTTATATTAGTGTATGTTTCTAACGCATCATCTACCATCGCGTTACCGGAACAGCAGAAGTACCAGACCTCTGTCAAGTTGCAGCAGCAAGCGTTCATTCCTGTGTAGCAGCATGATTACTCTACGGCAATGAATTGGGGTCTAATGTCATTGAGTTTAGGATCCGTAAGGTTGATAATAACTAAGCCTTAATGCACCATCCCTCCCCAGCCTTCTCACCACCCAAGACGTGAAAGGGCTTTTCTGTTGGCTCGAGCCCTCGCATTGTCTAGTGATTCCTTCACAAACGGCTGGACCAGATCCTTGGAATGTTTTGTCGGCATTCTTCCTAAACTAAAGTATGGTAGATCCTAATATACACTTAGTACTGCTTTGTAAAGTAAAACAGGAATGGGACTTACCACAATCCATTCATGATTGCCTTGGATTAGTGCACTCCTGGGATCAATCAGCGCATCGAAGTTCTGGTGGATTGTCCTGTATGTGTCATCTCCCTCGTGGCGAATGGCAGTTCTGTGGAATAAGCCTAAGGCGAGGGACTTTCTAATGTTGGTGTGTTGCGCGCTCCCAAATGTATCCTCTTCAAAGAAGCTGTTGTCCTTGTTGAAGGTATTAGTGAGCATGTCCGCCAGTTGTTGACGGATCTTGAGGACTTCCTCGAGGGTTCAGTGACAGAGTAGTGAATCTTCACTGGGAGGGTCTTGCCATGGATCCAGAAAAGAGGCGCGTTGAAGTAATTTTTAAACTTCTGTGCATCTAGGGTGGCGGACATGATAATTTTAAGCGAGGGTCTCTTGTGAGAAATCTCCTCCAGCAGTGCCATAAGGACATTCATAGCGGCTGTTCGCTCGTGCGCATCATCTATGATGATGCAGCTATACGTGCTCATCATACCGTCACCAAGGACCTCCTGAAGGAGTATGCTATACCTACCTGGTATCAGTCATATACCTAGGCCAGTCGGGTCTTGGTGCTAGTCTATAGCATTAACAATAGAGTTGGTAGATATCTCAAGTGTGCAAAAGGCTTCAATGTGTAAATGCTTACTTTCCCAGCAAGCTCCTTGTACATGGCATATTGCGAAATTTGGGTCACTTTCCGGAGCCGGGTTCGTTCATGACGATGATGATTTGGGACTTGTCGTAGGCTTCGAGAAAGTCCTTTCGTTTCTGCGCAACCAGCAGAATACACTTAGACTGGGATTCTTCGAGCCTTAAGCTAGGACATTTTACTAAAACCACCAAACCACCCACAACATCTAGATCACCGTCGTCGTCGTTATCATAACGAAAGAGAGTAAGCCGTCCACGATGTAATCTAGTCTGCGCTAAATGGTACATTAACTTAATCATATGAGCAGCCATGTCGTCTAGAGCATTCTACTCGCAAGCAGTCGCTTCTGCCCAGCATAAGGGGGGAATGGTAAGTCTTGAATCGCCTGTAGAAAAGGCTGTGCAGAAGTCGAAGAGCTAAGCGAGAGAAGGAGACGACTATGAAGGGAGACCCTCTTCTACCTTTACCTTGATCTTCCACACTACAGACACAAGTCTCCCTACTGCCCTCCTAGCCCGCCCCAGCACTAGTCACGGAGGACCAGCCACGGCATGACGTGGTCTTCCCTCAGTGGATCTGCAATCCGAAGCAGCCGGAGCTCTATCTGGAAAGGCTATGCTCAGACTATGAGAAGAAGGGACTCCGTTATGCCGACGCGGGAGTGAAGAATGGGTTTCTCGTAGCGAGAGACAGCCAACAGGCTAAGAAATTCCATTCGCGCCAATACTCCAGCCCTAGTGAGATCAATGAAGTCCACGCCGACACGGCATTCGTGGCGGTGTAGAAGGAGATCCACGTCAAAGGTTGGACCGAAAAACTTCAAACAATCTATGCTCCGGTTGAGACTACCCAGCGAGTCTTATTGACAAGAACAATCTCAACAAGGATCATCGTTGGATCAATGCCGTCCGCGACGTGCACAACACCGATGAACCGCACAAGGATACCGAGAAGCTCTTCCGCCACGAACTCGAGATCCTGAAGCGTACAGGTAATGATTGGAAACCTAGCCGTCTCGTTGGGGGCAGCTGGTGGCGACGAAGGATCCTTCTCATTCTCACACTTGCAGCCCACTGCCGCGCCCAGCGATCCGCGTAGTGCAACCTCGCGCGCCCACTGCAAAGTTCATGAACGCCCGCCGGGTGTTGGTGTAGGCTGGGGTGACTATGACACGTTCAAACAATGGCAGTCCTACGGTCGCCTTGTTAAGAAAGACTTGGTTGAAGAAGGTACTTGGTCGAAGACAATCAACGAGCTAGAATTCATCAGTGAAACCTCTGAGACCACCAGGAAGATCAAGAACGATCTCAAGGACACCGGCGTCGCTAGCAAGAAAAGACAAAAGATCGACCTACATCTTACCTGTTTGCCAATTGACGATGCGGGGCGTAGTAGAGAGGTAGGGAGGTTTTGTCAGCGAAATCTGGTGGCCCTTGCGATCTTAAACAGGCAGTTCAGATATGGAAGGGTTA
This sequence comes from Hypoxylon cercidicola, assembly GCA_022578845.1. NCBI lineage: Eukaryota > Fungi > Ascomycota > Sordariomycetes > Xylariales > Hypoxylaceae > Hypoxylon > Hypoxylon cercidicola. The sequence continues at coordinate 202,695 of MU399531.1, forward strand.
CAATCAATTGAACTAGCTTTCTCCAATGAATCTCAAATAGATCTCGTTTCTTCCATGTCCAACTTTCAACTTTCAAAAGCTGGCGACAAGGCCATCAAGTGCGTACAAGTGCGTACTGATGTCCAAGTAACTGACTTCCTACCGGGACTTGGTAGAGGTGTGTGTTTGAAACGGAAAAGCTAGGTGTAACCAATCACTGTGCTTCATTGCTTTCTGTTCAACCGCTGCTATTTCACGCTGGCGCGCATCGTGGCCATGAGGCGACCTGCGCTCATTAGCGGCAGCCTAGTTCTGGCCGCGAGTCTGGTATGCGCTCAATCCCAGAATGAGACTGGTGAGCATGCTGGATGGCCGCGGTGGTGCGGCAAGGTCTATGAGTCGGGGTACCCGTCGTTTGAACCCGGCGGGCATACAACAGAGCCCGCACCCATCAACTCAGACGGCTCGCCCAATCTGTATGTGCAATTTAAACCACGGTATAGCATCTACCTAGCGGGAGAGACGAAAGGATCTTTCGTCGTCAATGCTGCGCTGTCGCCTTGGTTTGGCGACCCTTGGACCAACGCGACTAGCGATGGGGAATCGGCGGCGGAACCGTTTACGGAACTGTTCTTCTCTATCAGTATGGTGTCCGATGAAGGAGTCAATGCCGTGTCGTTGGTCGAGAGTAGCATACCGGTCAACGAGACAGGAGCTATTTTCGACTTCGACTTGTCCGGCTTTGAACCCCGCTCGGCCCCGTACGAACTCGTTCTCTCTGGAACATCTCAATTTGGCGACCAGAACTATACGGCGAAGAGCGAGCTCCGGTTCCTACCAGACATTTCTCCGGAGGGCAGCGCCACCAAGATCGACAATTTAAATGGCGGACTTCTGTTCAGGAATGCGCAAACGGGTGGTGCATTCGTGCCATTACTGCCGTATGGGTATTACGGTTTGTATAACGGCTCTAATAGCACGGCTGAAAGCGAGGCATTCGTGCGCCAATACTCTAGCGATGGAAAGGGTCTCAATGGAATTATCTCGTTGGCGGGCTTTGCCGATACGAACCCGGTCTACGATAGTATGGACGCGTCAAGTATGCGCTTCATGTTCGACCTGCGCGGCTCATTCATGAACTTGACCGAGGTCGAGCAGCGAGTGAACACTATCAAGCATCATAGCTCACTCTTCGCGTATTGGACAGCCGACGAGTAAGTTTGATAGCTTCAGCTTACCACTTCAGCTCTCCACTATAAAATATTGCGCGGCGCGTGCATCTCATGTATGCTGACTATTGTTCTAGGCCTGATGGATGGCAATACCCCTTCGAGGTCACCCCAGCGGCTCAACAGTTGATACACGAGATAGACCCGTATCACCCGGTAGCGGTAACGCTCAACTGCCAGGACTACTACTTCGGCGAGTACACCGTGGGCGCCGACATCCTGATGGAGGACCCGTACCCGATCGGAATCAACAACACGCTTTCGAAATGGGGTACGACATGCAACGCGACGCTTGGAGACTGCGGATGCGACAACTGTCTGGGCGGCCCGCAGGAAGCAGGGCGTCGTCTCGACTTCCTCATCCAGTACGAAAAGTGGCTCGGCCGCTGGCCTCTGCCCAAATTCCACAACCCGCAGGCCTTCCACGGCGAAGACTACTGGGCACGGGACCCGACGCCCGGCGAGGCGTTCGTCATGAACGCCTTGGCGTTTAACCGCGGCGTCGCCGGTATCTTCGCCTGGACGTGGCCTAGCAGCGACGAGCTGTTCGATGCGCATTCCGAGATGGCGGGGGTCTTCACGAACCCCCCGGTACGAGACTTCCTGCTCGGCGGGAGGCCGGACGGCAGTATCCACGTTGCCGACCAGGAGCTCCTCGACATAGCCTATTGGGTACAAGGAGACCAGATGATGATCAGCGTGGTCAATGCGGGATACGATAATATTACTCCGCTCTCGATTGCGACGCCACTGCCGGCAACCGGAGTCGTAGCTGTGCCGTTTGGAGGACTATCATGGCAGCTGACGGGCGGTCAGCTCGAAGTCGAGAGACTTCCTGCTACTTCAGTTAGTCTTGTGATTCTCAGTCTAGAGTAGAGACTTTGAAACCATCACATCGCATTGTAATACCTCTGTTAGCATGTCCCCGACTGTGACCTGTACTACGCCGCCGTAGTTGGAAGTTCTCTCTGGTATGACGTGAGAAGAGAGATGTGCCTTGGTACCATTTCTGCTAATTAATTCCTTTCCTTATGCCTCTTTATCCAATCGGTTCATCGTTAGGTGCTTGATCCATTCAACGGTCGGTTTAAGTCGCACCCGTAAAGTTTCTATGGCTTCCGATTATGCCCGACTTTAGGAGGGATATTGTATGGGGGGGTTTTAATCTAAATAGGCTTAGCGGTTTACTAGATTCGGCTTAGCGGAAATACTAAATTTAGACGCGAATTTATTTAAATTTAATATAAATAAATTATTATTTTTAAATAAAAAAATTTAAAATAAATAAATTAATATATTAAAATAAATTAAAATTAATAATTAAATTAATTAATTAAAAAATATTAATTAAATTTTATATAATATTAATTAAATATTATATTATAAATATTATAAAAAAATAAATTTATATAAATAATATAAATATAAAATTATATATAAAAATTAATATAATTTTTATTAATAAATAAAATTTATAATAATATTATATATTATAATATTAAATAAAATAATTTAATTATAATATAATAAATATATTTTAATATAATAATAATATTTTAATTAAAAAAATAATAAAAAATAAATATAATTAATTAAATTATATATATATATATATATATAAAATTATATAATAAATACGTAATTTTATTTTTAATAAATTTAAATAAATATAAATATAAAATATAAAATAATAATTTTTATATTAATTTAAAAATAAAAAAAAAAATAAAAAAAAAAGTTTTAATTTAATATATAAATATTAAAATATTTTATTTTTAATATTTATTTATTTATTTATTTATTTTTAAAAAATTATATATTTAAATATAAATATAAATATATTATATAAAATATAATAATAATAAAATTAAAACGTAAATAATAATAATATTATAATTTTAAATAATTATTTAATTTAAAATTTTTAAAAATTTAATAATTTTAATATTTTATAATTATTAAATTTATATTTAATTTTATATTAATATTTTTTTATAATATTTAAATTTATAAATTAATTATAAATAATTTAAATATATTTTATTATTTATATATATATAAAATATTATTTTATAAATAAATATTAATAAGTTTTTAATTATTAAAAATTATTTAACGTTAAATTATATAAACGCTTATATTTTTAAATATTAAAATAAAATATATATTAAAATAACGGTTTGATATTTTTAAATTATGCATTAAGGGTTTCTTGGATCTTATAGATCTTGCTATGGTAATAACCCCTTAAATTCAACTTGCGACTTCCTACCTAGATCTTTTTCGTCGCACGCAAGTTTGCCTAGAGCCTAGAGCGTACTTTAGGGGTACAGCTATGAACGACTGTGAGCAGTTCTATTATGTGGCTAGCGATTAAGGCCACCCACAGGCTATATTACCAGCCACTCCTGACAATTATATATTTCCCAAAATTCTCCAAAGCGTGTCGGCCGGTGGCTACCACCCAGAAGGCGGGACCTGCTACGGCTGCAAGCTGAAGAAGCAAAAGGTTAATCATGCATATACCGCCTCGTCCTTAAATACCAGGGCTAAATCGAACTAGTGCGAACGATTTGCAAATAGTACGGTGAATGCGTATAAGCGCTGCGCTGGACTTCCTAGGCCAGTTTACTGCATCATGGGCTACAACCTTATTCGACCTTTCCTCAAATGTACAGTATATACCTGTTATGTTTCACGCGGAACTTATTATGACCCAGGGACCAATGCTGAGTACGACGCGGTATTCATGTCGCCAACCTATCATGTACCTCCAATTCGAGATGCTGAAATGAGGCACTTCAGGGGAGGCCTGATACTCTTGATCAGCTACGTGAGGTTTATCCCAACTGATAAAAACCAAACACGGCTAGTCATGAAAGACAGCACAGGCTGGCATTATCATGAAACCAGCCCATACTGTCTGCAGGACCCCGAGGTCAGCATTTCAGACTACATCAAAGCCTGCGTGTATATGGTACTGTCCAACTTTCAAAATAATGTTGGTCCGATCCCATACATATTCCAACTGGCAAAGCAGTACATCTCCGTAGGTGTCCCCCGCACGCAAAACCGACGATGCTGACTGAAACAGCACCCCGCTGTCTGGACCTGCCTGGAGTTATATACGTCTCTTCAGCTCATGATGCTCCCGCTGGAATTTGCCGGGGATCAAACACTGGACATGGAGATGGTCGAAGATGAGAATTCTCTTTGGTATGGGCAAGTGCCTGTACCCCGTATGGTCAAGAGCCAGCTCGGTCACCTATTGGAGATGAACATCGTGCAGTTGGATCAGCTTCTCCAGTCTGTCAGACTGAAGAATGGCCAGCCGATGGACCTACCTGTGCGAATCTTAATTTACTTTTTCCTCCTCCATGTCCGAGAACTCGATGGCGCGCGCAACATCTACTGGAAGCGATTCGCAGACCCTGTTAGTGTCAACCGGCAATGCCATGATACATTAGAGGTTGACGCATCCAGGACAACTTCTGGCAGCATCCTGCCCATCCAGCGTATTTACTTGAAGAAGCGACGGCGTCCTGTAAACAGCTCCTTTACGACTTTCGGCATTTCATTGGTTGGAACCCTCGGGTCACGGATTCTTCGCAACAGGGCGATCCCGGTCAGGTAGAGTGGCTGACACTTCTACGGCAGGCCATCGGCCATTGGGGTTCGTGGCCATATTTGCTAAATATCTGTTCAGTCTGCTGACATGTCAGATCAACGCCATTTGCTTGCACGATCTGTGCAACAAGAGTATAAAGAGGGTCAGGCATTGTCTGTCGCGTTCACGATTAGTTCCAGGCTTTTCCTGTCCAATGGGATGCCCGAGAACTTCTCTATAGAGTGAAGTGGTGTAGTATGATTCCGCTTAGGGCGTGAAGTAGTGTGCAGGGTTTATGGTTCTGATATTTAGTCTGTGTGTACCTCCACCTTGAACGATCTCATCAATCACCATAATATTAATCCTATAAGTTCTTTATTTCAAGACTCGGCTCTTGCCCTGTAGAAAGGTTCCTCCCGTTCCAAAATCGCTCGCGCTCCTGAAGGATCTTATTTGCCCATAGCTTCATCTCCTACAGGCGCACCCGGGTTTCTATGTAGGTAAACTCGCTGAGGTCGATCGCACCTTCCCCGCGTTTTTTATACTCGATCATTTGTAGAAGTAGTTCTACCTTATTAATATCTTGGACAAATTGGCTTTCCAGTGTAACACCGGCTTCATACTCTTGCCATATCACACGTAATTCTTCGTCAAAGGATAAAGCGCTAGACACATTCCTCAATAGCCGCTTTACGATATAGTCCATAGTCGTAGCTTCCCGTCTGGTTTTCTCATCTTTGGGAACTCGATCCGTAGGTGTTAGATTGCTAACAAGTGATTCGGCCATGTTATAAATCAGGCACATTTTTATATATTTAACTAAGTTAAGCTTAAAAGACGTAAGGGTAAACATCGACATAAGGGATATTTAATATATATAGTCCGCGATAGACTCGCCGCTATTGACTTGTACATTAGAAAAATCAAGTTCGTTGATAAGGGCACTTATCGTTTAATTCTAAACTGTCTCCAACCCGCTTGCTTCGTTGTCTTTAGCCGCTCCAGCATGTGAAAGTACGGTATAGGCGACGTAGGTCCCTCCGTGGGCTTGCCCGTAGATAAGGCTACCAACGCCTTATCTACGGTTTATGGGTCGGGTATCTTTAGGACGGGTATAATTGAAAGATCTAGATAGATTAGACAAGGTTTGATAGATTGCTTAACCATAACGAACCCGGCTGTCCATTAGCAGAATTATCTTTGGTTAGCTTGCTTAGCATCATGTTGTCGAAACGTGGCAAGTCGTGAATTTAACAAACTGCGATATTATTTGGGAGTTTACTTACCCCGTTGTTAGATTTATACCCCGCCTTAGTACAACTTCGGTTAGTTTTATAACATAAATAATTAAATATTTATAATAGTTTTTTTCGGTTATATTAAGCTTAGCGTAAATGCCGTTTTTACTTAAGCTCGGCTTAGTTAATTAATAAATATATATTTTAATTAATTAAAATTATAAAAAATTATAAATAATTATATAAAAAAAATAAAAAAAAAATTAATTTAAATATAATTTTAATTAATATAATTTATAAAAATAATTAAATATTATAATTTTTAATTTTATTTAAATTTAATTTATTTTTTTTATTATTTTATATATATATAAAATAAATAATTTTAAAAATATTTATAAAATAAAATAATATTATAAAAAAATATATTTAATTATATTTATAAAATTATTTTTTTAATTTTATTATTTATAATAATTTATTTATAAATTAAATAAATAAAATATTTTAATTTAAATAAAATTATAATTAAAATTTTAAAATTTATTTATAATATTATATTTTAATTTAATTTAATATTTAATAATTTAAAATAATAATATTTATTTTTATTTTTTAATTAAAATATTAATTTAAAAATTTTATTTTTTAATTTTATATATTAAAATTTTTAATAAATAAATAAATAATTTAATATAAGTTTTTTTTTATTATTAATATTATTTAATAATTTTATTATTTTATAATATTAAAAAAATAAATATATTATTTTTTTTTAAAAATATATTATATAAATTTATAATATTTTATTATTTTTAAAAAATAATTTTTATTTATTTATTATATTTAAAATATATATAAAATTAAAAATAATTAAAAAAAATATTATTAATTATTTAATTTTTTTAATAATAATTAATATTATTAAATTAATAATAAATTAATTTTTTTAGTTTATTAAAAAATTTATAATAAACTTTTTATAAATTTTTAAAAAGTTAATTTTTAATATTAAAATAATTTATAATTTTTTATTAATAAATATAATAATTATATATTTTATTTAATATAATTTTTTAAAATTATATAAAAGTTTATATAATTTATATAAATATTTAAATTTAATTAAATATTTAAAATAAAATAATATTATTTAAAAATAATTAAAATTTAAATTTTATTAATATTAAAAAATAAATATTTATAAACGAAATATTATAAACGAATTTAATTAAATTATAAATAATAAATTTTTTATTTATTATATTTTTTTTATAATTTAAATAATTTATTAAATTAATATTTTTATTTTAAATTTTAATATATTTTTTAAAATTTTTTAAATAATTATATTAAAATATTTTAACTTTTTAAATAATTTTATAATTTAAAAATATAATAATTAAAAAAGTTAATATAATTTTAAATTTTAAAATATTATATAATAAAAAAATATATTTAATATTAACGTTAATTATATAATTTATAAAATTAATTTAAAAAATATATATTTATTTTATATTTAAATTTATTATTAAAAATAATTTAATTTTAAAAATATTATTTATATTTTTTTAATTATTAAAATTTAAATATAATTTATTTATTATTAAAACTTTTAAAAAATATTAAATTTATTATAAAAATTTATTTTAAATTATTATTTTAATATTAAAAAAAGTTAATTTATTTATATTTTAAGTTTTTTTTATTAAAATTTATTTATATTTTAATATATCGTTAGAAATTTCGCGTTAATTAATATTAAAATTAATAAATAATTAATTTTTTTTTATATTTAAATAACTTTTTATAATAAAATTATTTTAATTTATAATTTATATTATTTAAAAAATATTTTAATTCGTAATTAAATAAATTAAATTATATTATTTTTTAATATTTAATTATAAAATTATATTAAAAATAATATTTTAATTTAAATTTTAAAAAATATATAATTATAATATTAAAAATAATTATATATTTTTCGTAAATAATATATAAAAAAAAATATAATATAACTTTTTAATTAAAAATTTAAAAATAATATAATTTAATTTAATTAATTTAAAATAAAATTATTTTTTAAATAATATAAATTATAAATTAAATAATTAATATTATAATAAGTTATTTAAATATAAAAATTATTATATTATTTATATTTATATTAATTAGCGTTTTTTAATTTAAATTTTTATATTAAAATATAAATAAAAAAACTTTTAAAAAAACTAAATAAATTTTATTAAAATTTTATAAATAATAAAAAATTATTTAAAATAATAAATTTAAATTTTTTAAAAATAATTATAAATAATAATTTATTTTAATAAAAATAATAAATATTATTATATATAATTATAAATAAAATATTTATATATTATAATAACGTTATTATATTAAATATGAAATATATTAAAAATTATAAATATTATTTTATTTAAATTATTATAATATATTTATTTTTAAAATTAAAATTTTTATAAATTAAAATATTTTTTATTATTATTATATTTATTTTTAATATAATATATATAAAAATTAATATATTTTTTTAATATATTATTTTAATTTATAATATAATTATAAAAAATTAAAATAATAAAATAATTTATTTTTTAAATATAAATAACGAAATTATTTTAAAAATTAATTTAAAAAAATATTATTTAATTTATTTTTATTAAAAGTTTTTATAATATTTATTTTTATTTTTTAAATTATTAAAATAAATAATTTAAACTTAGATATTTTTAAAAAATATATTTTAATTTAAATTTTATATTTTTTATTAATTTTAATAAAAAGTTTAATTAAAATTAATATTAATAAATTTTAATTTAGTTTTAATTTTAATTTTTTTAATAAAATTATATATAAATAAAATTTTTTAAAAAAATATAATAAATATAAAAAACAACGTTAAAATATAAATTTTTAATTATTTTATAATATTTAAAACGTAAATATTAAATTATTTTTAAATATATTTTATTATTTAAAAATTATAATTATTTTAATTTTTTAAAAAATTATTAAACTTTTTAATATTAAAATTAATATTAAATTTTAATAAAATTATAATTATAAAATAAATAAAAAATTATATTAATTATATAATAAGTTTTATTTTTAATATTTAAATAACGTTATATAAAAAATTAAATATTTAAAATATAATATTAATAATTTTTAAAAATAAAAACGTAATTATTTATATAATAATTTATAATTAATTTTTATTTAAATCGTTAATTTGTTAGTTTTTAATTATATAAAATTGCTCTTTTTTTACATTAGTTAAAGTTTATTTTAATAGCTAATACGGGGGGACTTAGTCTATATAATTTGCCGATGGTCTCGTGACGATGTGTTTATGTACCACGCTGCGTTATTATATATTAGGGGCGATGGAGAATAGCAAGGACAGTGTAAAGTGGTGTTTCACTTACCGTGCCTTGCGCTTGAATCCACAGAGGGCTGAGCTTCCATGTAGTCTTCTGTTTTTGTACATTTATCTCAAGAGTGTACCGCGACTAAAGATGTTACGGCACCTTTTAGATATCAACGTACGCGTCGAGGATCTTGAACGCCCATTGTATATATGACCGGAGAATCTGGTGGATGATCCCACCGTCGATGACTTACAAAACCGCGTGGACATGCTTCTCATCCGACATCACCTTAAGATCGAGGTATGTGCTACTGGCGTAGGCATAGAAAGAAAAAAGTGTTTTGTTTCTGCTGTACATGGCTGCATCGCCGTCACCAGGGTGAAAATCGAGAGGCTTCCGCCCAGGCACCACCATGTCGTTGTATTGGTTGCTTCTCAAGCACAGCAGTTGTCAAAGCGTCTGGCAACTGGTTATTGTCGTTGTCTTCCTGTCCCTCAAACCCAACATCGGTGGTGTAATATGTCCGCATCCTCCCGCTGCTTCCATACAACCATTATTTGCGGCACTCTATAATCCTAATCTTGCCTGTAGCCTCTTTGTGTTAATGTTGTGCGTCCCAGCTCGAGCTGATAAACACCCCTTCATCTGGGACATGCTCCTGTTCTTGACCTGGTCATAACATCTTACCCAAATTTCTGCTATAGTACACAGTTCGTGACCTGCTCAGCGTCATAAATTTTGATTGCTCCACATGCTGAAGTAAAAGGAAAAGAATCGGGTCTTCTTTTCCTTTCCACCAATCCTCCCTATGCTCAAGTTCTCAATTGCTTCACCGGATTCTTGGGCGACCTGCTCCATCCTGTCTAGATTTCGAAGTCCCTTGAGGCCTCATACCTCTGACTGACCAGGCGCAGATTTAATTCGTTGATCTCAAACGATGCCGTGTATTTACATTGGACAGACTTCGAGATTCGAACTGCATGTCTTAATTGAACCGATTTTACTCCAAAGGGCTTGTCATTGATACACGTGACCTGGACTTAAGCTAACTACGGGGTTCGGAAGAACTAGAAGGCCGATTTCTCCAGTCCGAGACCCCATCGATGGCATCATTTGATCCACTTTTCTCGACGTCTCTCGAGCATTAATTTCCATCACATCGGTCGCGATGGCACCTTTTTGCTCGCAAAAAATCTAGCGGATCTCATTGTCGAAGACGATCCGAACGACCATGAATTCGCCTCCGTCTACAGCCCGCGAAGACCCTGCTAACACAGGGGACCCGAATCGTCCGCACTGCTATCGACACCGGCTAGACCTACCATACCAGAGACTTGCAGATGAAGTCGCCATACAAGGAATACAACAAGTGAATTCAGCCTTTTTATATGAAATTTTATTAAAAGTACTAATTTTTTTTATAGGAATTACGAACCCTTTCCCCCAAAAGCCAAGAAATCATAACCTCAACTTGGACCTTGTTCTCGAATGCTCCAGACAAAGAGCGCCGAATTTTGATTGACGGAATACTTGCAAGATGCTGTTTCGCTCAGTTATCGCACGTATCTACGTCTATCAAAGCGCTTATTAGGATAGACTTCTTGACCGTTTTGCCAAACGAGCTATCGTACCGCATTCTCCGGTATCTCGATACTACATCCCTATGTAGGGCCGCCCAGGTTAGCCAGCATTGGAGAAAGCTGGCCAATGACGATGTTATATGGCATCGAATGTGTGAGCAACACATCAATAAGAGATGTTCACAATGCGGGTGGAGTCTACCTTTATTGCAACGACAAGGGCGTCTGGCGCGGCCCCAGAATCTGGATATCAGCAAGTCCTCTCCCCAAAATTGCGCTCCATCTAGGGGGGTGGGTGGTTTGGAGGCGGAGGCAGCCGTTCTGCACAGTCACAACTCTTTGACCAACCCTCCCGCCAAGAGACAGCGTATGCTTGATTCAACATGTCATCCTCGACAAACTCGGTCTTGGAAGGAGGTTTATAGGGAGCGGTTCAAGGTTGGACTGAATTGGAAGTATGGAAGATACAAGACGATGGTGCTTGAAGGTCACACCGACAGCGTTATGTGTCTCCAGATCTATGATACGTTTCTTGCAACTGGATCCTACGACGCTACAATTAAACTGTGGAATTTGGATTCTGGAGAGCTCGTTCAAACCTTCCTTGGTCACACCGCTGGTATTCGCACACTATATTTCGATGGTTATAAGATTATCAGCGGTAGTTTAGACCACACCATCAGAGTCTGGAATTGGCGGACGGGCCAGTGCTTACTCAGTATTCCTGGTCATAATGGTGGAATCATCGGGCTGGATTTCGCTGGCAATACTCTAGCATCTGGCTCCATGGACGAAACCATAAAAATATGGAATTTCGAGGATAAGAAAGCTCTTACACTCAGAGGCCATACGGACGGTGTCAATTCGGTCAAATTCGACCCTGCGTCACGTACCCTTATCTCTGCATCAGATGATTTCACCTTGCGCCTTTGGGATCTCGACACACGGCAATGCATTAAGGTTTTCGAAGGGCACTGCGGACAGGTTCAACAAGCTTTGTTTCTACCATCGGAGATCGAGTATGAACACTCACCGGAGTCGAGCTTCTCAGTTAGCACGCTTTTGGCTAATTGCGAACAAGATTTGGAGGGAAATTTCCGACCTTCTCTTCGACTAAGCTATGGCAGCGGCTTTTCAACTTATCCTGAGCGGCCCTTGCCGCCGCTATATGTAATAAGCGGAAGTCTTGATAACACGCTCCGTCTTTGGAATACTGCATCTGGTGTCTGCATGAGGGTTAGCTTCGGCCATACTGAGAGTGTATGGGCTATTGCTGTGGACAGCCTGCGTGCTATATCGGTTGCGGGAGATTCCGTAACTAAGGTGTGGGATGTCGTTACAGGCGACTGCGTGAGAACCTTTACCGGCCATACAAGGCCAGTAACATGTGTTGCTTTGACCGATTCGGTGATATCTACTGGTGGCGATGACTGCAAGGTGATTGTATCTCACTTCAAACCTGATACCCCAATGAGCATCTCGGATTCCCATTCAATGAAGTTTGTGCCTGTAGGATTGCGGCTTAACAGCCAGCCTCTCCGGTAGGGGTTAAGATTTAGCAGGACTATTCGTATCGCCCGGATGCCAGCTCCGGAAGAGATATATCACCTTGCAAATAGCTTGCTACATGTTGATTTTAGCTTAAAATAAGGGCCGTGACCACTCATGTGTCAACTGTTCTCTTGTAAGCGCATAACCGAGGTGCCGCAACCACGTATTGTATCCAATGAAATGAGAGAACAAGGATATTGAACGCCAACAGATGGAGTCTTATACCGCTGCTATGTGGAATAAAAGCATGGAGAGACAAGGTACCCATGGTAACCATGTCTGAGATGCCGATGCGACCAACTAGGTCAAGCTAGAAAAAGTTACTCGAATTTCTTACGGAAGGTGGTATAGAACCAACAAGAGGCAATAGATGCCTATCGTCTAGGTAGTCATCCAATGTGAGAAGCCGGCAAAGCCTTTCATAGATATAGCATGGATACATCAAGGATATAAAGGGACCACGTAATATGTGCAAAAAAGCTAGTTTAGGTAGCCTATCCATCTATGCCCGACTTTAGGAGGGATATTGTGTCGGGGGTCTTGTTCTCAATTAGGAAAGGTGCAAATTTCCTCTTTCGGACAGAAGCTCCCAAAGCGGAAATCAAATTCCCGTAATAGGAAACTTGACATTCGCCGGAATAAAGGGCCGCCGATCTCCGAAAAAGATAGCCGGAATAGAAACGTTCCGGGATCCGACAAAGATTAGCCTAATCAGGAAAGCGGCGGCAAGCGGCACAAAAAGAAAGAATTCAAGCAAGGAGACCAGGAAGTTATTCAATTGAATCTAAGCCATCTCGGCGCTTGGGAGGTTGGGATTTGTATCAAATTGATCTTCTGGCTTCAGGCTTTCGAATGATTTTAGTTGCATAGGGGTCTAGCTACGATGTACGAAATTATAAGAAAGAGAAGTCTAGATTCTATCTACGAAACGGAGCTGTGGGCAAAAAGGGGTGGCACGTGATATTTTTAAAACCACGAAATAAAATAAATAAAATAAATAAAATAAATAAAATAAATAAAATAAATAAAATAAATAAAATAAATAAAATAAATAAAATAAATAAAATAAATAAAATAAATAAAATAAATA